>JAGDQP010002400.1:22644-99777 GCA_022664845.1 Lepisma saccharinum
GTTGATGAAGACGATACTGAAAGGTGACGCGTGAGTAAGGAATGAAATTACATACCGATGATAAATGAATTAAGTGATGAAAAGCATTAGCATCTACTCTGCATGAAGATTCTTGTTGTAGACCTAAAGCATTAAGAGGTGTAACCTACGAATCTCTGGATTAAATACAAAAGATGAAGGAGCTTAAGCTAAACAATTTTATCTTTAAAAAATTGTTTTTTCTGTATAAAGACTAATACGAAACTGTAATTTTTACCCAGCCAAATGTGGCTCTATTTACATAAAGACTGGAGAAAACGTTACTAAATTTTAGACTGTCAATTGGTAAAGAAATACAACATCTTGCATTTACACCAACTACAATGCAAGTGAAACATTCATCAGTGTATTTAACTTCTTAGTACGATAATCACACGGCAATTAGAGTTACTCATAATGGTATTTGCTGCAATGCATCACGATAACCTACTTAAAAGGAAAGTTTTCTTAAAACTTTCGTTAAAATATAGTATAGTATTGATGATCTTATTTTAAGAAATTCGATACCAAAAAGAACATTCTTAAGCGTAAACTCAGAAGTTATAATTTATGATGTTTTGATTGAGTGATAACATATATTACGTTAGTACTGTACTTTGCACTTTAAACCGGCAAAACATCTTAAGGCAAAAGTTGTCAGCTAACCTTTACTCTTTAGTGACAACCGTTTAAATATTTTAAAAATTGACACTGAGTTACGTCACATCTTAATTTGAATAAAGTGAAACTATCCCATCTCTACTGCAGATATTTATCTCAATGAAGACAATATCATATGAAAAATATATATTTATTATGCAGTATAACCAAAACTTTTATATAACCATTCAGTTACGTTACCAAAAGAGTTTACATATCGTTGGAATTTACAAGTCAGCGATTAACGTCCGTTCCAGCTATTCTCCTTTCTTCGTTATTCTTGTACTCATGTTCGTACTTAAGTTAGTTTAATTTCAAAATATATGATTATTTTAGCATCAATATCGTACCTATTGAGACTTTAAAGCTTAAAGTAATAATATTCAAAGATTACTTACCATTCTCAGTCAATCCCCATCCTGCAACTACTGCAGCATCTCCAGCATAGCTGCTAGCATTCCTTGGTGGTAAGCTAACAGGTTGTATGGTGTCTGTAAAATAATAATAAACATACATAACAGTTAAGAGACATACTGTTTCTACAGTTCACTAAAGTTGAAATACTTTCAACCAAAAAAATGTTGTTTTGTGATTAGTTTATTGATTGTTCACTTACTTTTATGTGCTACAGAACATTCCGAATATTATAGTCTAATTACAAGGTGTAATCAAGGAGAAAAGTTAGTCAGAAAATTCATAGAGCGTGCAATTGATCAAGTGTCTAATAGAGAGTGTCTAATATTTTACAATGATTTTAATGTTATACGGACCCAGCCAAGTTGTCGAAAGTCTAGATAAGGGTGGTTGAAATGCATAAAGTAAATTAAATTGTGAATACGGGTGTTATGAACACTTTGAAGTCAACGTTTTAGTTCTACCACAAGGAAAAAAAATAAGTTATACGTCACAAGCAGACTACGTCACATTTATCAAGATATAAAAGAGCAGACTATCGCGAAACATTAATTAAATTGTCTCCGGCAAGAGATTTGGAGGATGCTTTAGTGAATAGATAAATGCTTAACTCTTCCTTTTGTATAAGCAATTAATATTTACTAGTCACCCAACGATAATGTTGTTGCAGTAGTAAACCAAGGTGTTTGACCGTTTTACGAAAATTTAAAAGTGCTGTCTAATAGGCAAGATGACATGTTTTTACAATTTAATGCTGTTTCAAATATTCTGAAAACCAAAGTGTGCTTCCTTGCATCTGAAAACATTACTGAGAATTCCGTTGTTATTAGATAAAGCCAAAACGTGTTCTAACACCTGCTTCACCTTGTCTATTGCTTGATGCATTATATCAGTAATGTTGACCAATAAATTTGTAAGTTTTTGAGTTAGATGCGATAGCGGCAATTCCAGAGGGCATTTCAAATGCCCATAATATAAAGACCAACCGGTCTCCTGTGGCACTCACTAAGGATTAAAATTTGTATTGATACAAACGATTCTCTCCCAGTCCACTCAGATAGCGCTCAAACCAATATAATATATCTCTGAAACGTTAAAGTTGATTTGAGTTCTGAAATAATTAGGTCAAAATCAAAAGTTTCAAATTCTTAAGAATATCGCCTGTCATACGCGGGACTTAAAGCTAATCTGCCCTGTTGTATCTAAGATTGAAAACTTTTTATCGTTAAAGCATATTTAAATTCGTTGGTTTTATATGTGAACAGATAAGTTTCTGAACAAGGTATTCTATTGATTTAGATAGAACAAGAAAGCAACTAATTGAATTCGGTCGCATTAGATCAAAACTTAGCTTTATGAGGGTGAAAAATGTTGCATTTTTCACATGGATGTGAACCCAAAATTAATAAACGAATGACTGGCTATGTCAGTTACCTAATTTTTAACATGAAGTTGATATAAATTAAAATGGAACCTACATCTAGTGGAACATAGAAAAGCTGTACAATGTTAATATTTACAATTCGACATAGTATATATTGTTTAGTATATCATTCATTAGACTACGATGGCTTGAGTGTAGTAAAAGTTCGAAGAAATGCAAAATAAAGTTAAAATTTTCAACATTGATCTAAACATTGTAGATGTCTCCAATGTTGAAGGTCCTAAGTTTATATAAATAGAAATTTCATTGTATTATATCATGTGGTTCTTCGAGTGACGCAGACAAATAAGTGTGTTAGAGTCACTCTAATGTATACAGCTAGTTTCGGATGTAGCTCGATTTGATGTTTGAACTTGCACTTGAAAGCTCTTTGCCATACTAAGACAGAAAAAAATTGGGTCCGTAAAACCTCCATGGGCCCCCCCTAGGGCTGTGCGAAAAAAAATATCAAAATTTCACATTTCTGATGATAGCACTAACCCCAGACCATATTGGCGACCAAAACTTCCGTAATCTTAATCTGCACTTCAATAACTCTCAAACGGTGTATCACAGGTCAAAATTGATGAAGGGGTTCAAAAGTTACGATTTTTTAACCGAATCACAGGATTTTCACAAGTGATAGAAAAGTGTATATGTCATTCTGTCTTTTTTTGTTTGTTTGTTTGTTTGTTTTTTGCCCCAAATGGGGGATATCGGATGGGGGGTCAGTTGCGGGCCCCAACAAGTTGAGGTAAATCGAAGCTTATACTTTTGATAGGAGTTTCCGTTTTCGAGGTACAGAACTTACCATCGTTCAAAATCGACCTTTTTGTATGAGGATTGTTCATTCTTTTTAACAGACAGACTTACAAAATAAGTGATAACAGTATAAAAACCCTTTCGAGTTAAAGGGAAGAGTACCGCAAGACATTCTACTCACAAAGTAAATTATATTCATTTCTTTGCGAGTGATTTTCTTTGTATCACTATGGCGGAAAAGTTTCCTGTATAATTAAATTTATCTTCTCTAGCGCCATAGTGACACAAAAATCACTCGCAAAATGGATAACTCATCTTTTTTTTAGTAGAATTCTTACGTTACTATTTCCTTTACCCTGAAAGGGTTTTTATACTGATTCTTTCTACATGAAATTGATTGCGTTTATATATTGACTTTTGATGTATAATTAAACAAGTTATACATCAGAAGTGAAGCCAGTTATGATATATAAATACTTATATCAACAACGTAGAATCACATCTAAGATCTACAATATCGTATTAAATAGTTTAATTTCTATGCTTTAAGAATGAAGTACGTCTAAGCCCTGTGTTGTTCTGTAATCACCAGAAAGATCTATTATTAATCCTGAAACCGTAACTTTCTAAATTGTTAATAAAAATATTAAATAAATTTCGTCAGCAGATATAAACAGCCGCAGTCCTCTGTAAGTAAGTTTATTGATGTAAATAAATATCTTTAAAATATATCTTAAAGATGTTTCAGTCAATGAACTGCTTTTAGCTGCGCTATTGTGCAGGAAAGAATGAGGATGTAAACATGCAACTATATATTAACGAGAAATATTAGTCCAAGCCCACAGTTGTTGTTGTTATCAACATGATCAAAAATCAATTTTCCTTTATGTCTTAAATTTTGTATTATTGAGTATGTTGTGACAGTGATTTTACTAGAATAGTTTTGCATTATTCATTTCCTTGTTGCTATAATTTCTCCATGTTATTCACAATTAACCCCACACTTAAAATCAAGTGTAATATAGTTATTGTTGCCTGTAAAATAACGAAGCAGAACATTAAAACAATGTCACTTCGATGTTGAACAAAAAAAATGTAACGTCGATGTCAAAGCGCATTTGTTCTCAGTTTGATCATAACTGTTACTGACTAAAAATGGTTGTATCTAACAAAATGTGGATCTTCCAATGTAATGTCAAAGTTATTTTTGTTGCTACTCGAAAGAGGCTGACCAAAGGTTACCCCTAAACCATAAAAGAAATCAAATTCAAAGCCACTTCTCGAGCTAGTGTCATCACCTATTAAATATCTTTCTTCATTATAGAACATATTTTAACACCAAAGCTCTTTATAAACATTCGTTGTGCTACCAAAGTTTTCTGTCCACGAGATCACACAATAGTTAGTAGAGTGTTGACATTTTATTCCAGAGGACCTCAGTTCAATGCCAATGGTTAACCATCCTTATGATGTTCTTTGGTTGGTTTTTGCTTAATCACACAAGGAAAATGGTGGAATGGTACCTCAGACTTAGGCCTTGACGGACTCCTTGCCGCATTTCCCCCCCTACTCTATCACGATCTGAGCAATAGATGCCAAAAGTCTAAAATAAATAAAACTGAAATTGCAGTGTAGCGCTCTTCAATTTATATTCTTAAGAGAAGATTGAAATTTTATGACTTTTTCCATACCAATTCTCTACATAGGTTTGTCGTTATGAAATTTTTCTGTGTGTTTTAGGATAATTTTACACTCAATTGTAACCATTGAATTTACATTAAGAATAATTGCTGGGAATTTGTAGTTAGTAGTGTTTAATTAACATTTCCAAATGTCGTGCCGAAATTAAAATACTTTAAAACAATTTATTTATATAACCCATAAAGTGTCGAATTCGAGAGCACAAAGTAATGGCATCTGTTGACCACCTTCCGCAACTCGGAAAATACGCCGCAACACATTTGTAGTTGATAAATATTAGCATCTCTTCTCTGGCATATAAAATTAATTCGATGTTGACAAATACATTATTAAACCCAACTAAATATAATTCAGCATAATTTTATTTCATCAAATCGCATGTTTTGTAATCAAAATTTGAATACATCAATGAAGGGTCATAGCAAACATGTATTACCTCGTGTCAAGTATCCATTAATAGCCAAAGCTATTTTCCGTAATCTGTATTTGGTTTACTTACTCTCTACGTTTCATGTTTCTTGGGTCCATTTGTAGTTATTTGTTGACGATATGACCCATAATTTTGGCTGTTAAACTTTACCTTCACACTCTACCTACATACGAATTTTCATCAAAATCGGTCTCTGTCACCTGCCGAGTGTTTGTCAGAGAATCCAGAGAATCTTTAGTGTGATTCCTGGACTTAAACAGCGAATTCTTCTATAATATTTTGTGATCAATCATTTAGAAATATAACATCGACTAAGAGAGTTGCATCTCGTTTGAGTTATTACAAATGTCTAGTCAAAGCTTGAGTCTTGTCTCCTAACGAGGATAGATAATGCATTATTTCAAGAAAGAAAAACTAACACGTCTACTATTATCAATATCCCTAATTAAATTGATAGTATGGAAGGATTAACAATAAAGATATTTTTTTCGGTGAAATTATCAGACGCTCAAATGAGCGAAATGGCGTTTTATCAGTGATATTTATGACATGATTCCTATTTGCAACACAATTCCATCTTATAATTGAAGGCACGGTTGTACTCTAATTTATATTTTATTTTTGAACACAATGATGACAAAATTTATAATTACTTATAGCGTGGACTGAGTTAATACTTCTATAATATTCTACTAATATATTACCTGTGAAATTAACTGGTTGTGGTAATTTTAAAAGTACCAAATCATTATTTGGTTTAAATGGAACATCATATTGAGGATGTACATGTATTTCGCTCCCAGTAATGATTAAACCTCCTTGTTCCAGAACGTCTTTGAATGGATTCAAAGCTCCCAAAACCACCTTAAATGTGCTTGCTCTACTGTAGAAAGGAATATTTATTGTAAGTGTACTAATACTTAGATATTTCATTGCATCTTATTTCAATACATAAATATTATTACTGGAATTAAATACAACAATAAATTAATACTGGCCTCACAACATATTTATATATTGCTCTGAAGAAACATTTGCTTAATATTAAGTAATCATAGTATTACACTAGTCCGAAAACTTAAAGCAAATCTGAGAATAACTGAGAAAAATATCCATGCGTAGATAGATACCTTTTGGTAGTAGCCTACATATAAGTTACTCAGAAAAAAGCATTAACACATAACAATATCACCTGAAGTGTTAAGTGTAAAGTGACCAAATCCTATAACAATGGAAATGGAGTAAATTTAGACTATAAATATTGTGGAGCATACTAAAACAATTTTACTTCATATTGTTCTTAATAATGCATTGACAGAAGGGATATTGGCACTGCACTTAACTAAAATGTAACCATCATCACATTACATTTTCATGAAATGAATGCATTCATAATGTAAATGCAGTAGTAAACTCCACATCAAGAGTCGGAAATTACATTAACTCCGTATAATACGGATGTAAACAAACCCAAAATCCTGGCTAGGTGAAGTCAAAACTTCAAACACCACAACCCAGGAATATAAATAGGGTCGCCAGGAGCCTAGAGTACCCACGCAACACATCTGGCTACACTCTAGCTCCAAACATTTTCTACACCCCAGACGAGCGGTGCAGAAATATCTTCCAGATTTAAGAATTCCAGATCCTTGTGATTGATGCTAAAAGACAGTAAAGCTGTACGAGAGAGGAAATACTGATAAGGCGACACCTCCAATTCATTTAATTAGATCGTCGGTTCATACTCTGAAGTACCAGCTGGTTCAGATTAACGATAGTCAAAGAAAGAAACGAAAATCTGTAGTTGGGAATACAATGATACGCATAACAATTCATGTGTGACTCAAATTGCATTTTTAATAACTTCGGAGTACTTACTACAGGGTGGCAAAAGACCATGTCTTACCTTTACCTTAGTAGGGCCCACTCCTGTAGTCTGGAATCGCAATTCCTGAAATAAAGACGACGAACACAACGAACTGCGCTCTAAATCTAACCTAAACGTCGTGTCATTATCTATCCCAAATGCAAATAATCTCTTCACACATCTCACATAATGGAGTCACTTCATATATCATAACGCTGTATCTGCAGAATTCAAAATATAGTTCTTTTTCCAAGAATTCACAACACAGCTGACGAAAGAATCCTACCACTGGCCTACAGATGTCTGCACCAAACCTAATCTAATTAAAACGCATATTTCAAAACGCTAGGATAACCGAAACAGAGAAAAAATTAGTATCAATTGCTTTCAAAATTTACTTAATTATTCGTAGTTTAATTCAAATGAATCTCCTAGTAAACGTTACTTAAATCACTGCACAACACAAATAATATAGCACACTGTATATGGATACTCAACTAATGCCTTACGTAATACTTAGTTTACTGAGAGGTTGTATAGACTATGTTCATTGAAAAGAACCTAAAAATGTTCGAGGAAATATAAAGATTTCAAAATTTCAATTTATTCATCGGATTTTACACATATTCGCTTTCGGAGGTAATAATTTCGTTAAGATCAGAACAGAATTACGCTTGCGTTGTAGAAATCAAACGAACTTGTATCTTCTATATTTTACACATTATGAATTAATTAAGAAAAAACGAAAGTTGGTTTCGCATATATAAATGTTCATAATTTCTATAATAATTAATAAATTTTGCTGACATTTGCACGATATAGTCCTGAAACATTACTATTAATTTGGAAAAGGTTTTATCACATTATTTCATACTGAATTTGAGTTATTATACAAAATATACCTTGACGAAAGAAACCAGTTTGCCTTAAAGTAGGCCTGACGTCATGACATCTTAATACTACGTTATACAAATGAATCTTTGAATAAATCTTGAAATTCGTAATAATAATGTTATAAATGTTACAATTAAACGGAGAATAGTGGCTGTAATTGAAACCAATATTAAATAATCATGTCGAGGTTTTAAATTTACAATTAATGTAAAAAATTATCAAAAATGGTACTTAAAAATTGTCGAAAAAAACATTGTCTTTGATTTGACTAATTGCGGTGATGTATGGTAGCTGTTAACATGGCCAACCGGGAATTTTAAATATAATTGGAAACTGGGAGATTAAAGTTGGCATTTGATTACTAGAATCTAAGGACCCGATACTTAAAATGTAGGAATTCGGTTAATAGCGGCCCCATACTGAATTTAGTACATAATACCCATATTGACAAATAATCTTAAAAACAAAATAATAATTTTATTGAAGTGTAAATTTCGAAATAAATTTATCGATGAAAAGTCTTGTTAACACTTGTATCACTTTTGTTGTTGTAATAACCATAAATACATTCCACCGGAATAGACGAATAAATGTCGGAATATTCTTCAATTAGCTAACTTTTTCGTGTATATTTACCGATTTGTAGTTAGGACTCAGGAGATACAAACAACGGTAAAGCCCACACATCCATCCTTCGGGTCGGTAAAAATGGAACTAAAACTAACATGGCGGGGAGAGCAGTTCTCCCATCAAACGGAGAAGAAGTCTGATTCACACCAATCAGCAAGAAACACAACACCAAGCATTGACCAGGATTCAATCAAAATTAATCACTAAATCCAAGTCAATGCTTCGTGACTAACGTAAACCTGAATAGATAAAGACTGAAAGCAAAAGCGAAAACTAAAACGAAACATGCCCAAAGTGTGACTAAAACAAAACAAAGCGAAAAATCTAAGGAGAGCACGAAAGAAAACAGAACATTATAAAGAAATAAAAGGGGAAGAAAATAGAAATGGAAAAGCAACTAGGCTGTTACACGGGATTGAAATTTTTAACCAAGAATTAACTTATACCCAACATTTTTCACACTAATTTCGGAAGAACTTAATTCCGCGCAAATTGAGCGGAATATTTTATCTTACTAAAGAGGGAAAGAAAGGCCTCTCTTTTAGAGCTGATATTCATGGAAGATGAGAAATTTCTGCTCGAAAAAATGGAATCTACAGTAGCTCTTTTCAAGGGAAATGGAATCTTCTTTTTAGGTGAATCTCCGTCTATTCAGAAGAAAGTTTAACATTTTGAACACAAAACGAAGGCATAAAGTGTTGAAGGAAACAAAATGGAACATTTATTCATATCTAGTAAGAAAGAAAATCAATGCCCTTATAAATGAAAAAGAGAAAAACAACCTCGGTAGTAATTGAACTTGGTTCCTTCCTACTGACTTCCAATAATTTATTCACTAGGCTATCGGGCCAACTGCAGGAGAACCCCATCGAAAAGGTCTCTTCCGTCCCGTCAAGTACTTGAGAATAACATTCGAAGAGTTCCTCTTTATACCTTTTTTCCTGGTGTTTCTGGTATATTGTGTTATTGAGAAAATTTATCAGGCTTTCTGTTGTCATTTTTATATACAAAAGCTGAACTCGGAAGGAAACGTGCATCGCCACTCGTCCGTATTCTGGTTTGCAGAGGCACGGGAAAGAGCAAAAGTGTTAGTAACGTGGCAACATGGAACAAAAAGATGTTCGAGTGGTCATCAAGTTTCTGGTAAAGAAGTAACTAAATGCGGCAATCATCAATGCCGAATTAGACACAGCGTTGGAGACTCGGCACTATCATTTGCCATTGTTAGCAAGCGGACGACGGTGTTCAAGCTTGAACGGGATAGTGTTGAAGATAACCTCGCAGTACACTTTCTTCAACCGCCATCACACAAAAAACAATCGATTAAGTCGATGCTATGGTGCTGGCTGACTGACGATTGAAAGTGCGTGAGATAGCTCATGCAGTGGGCATCTCAGGGGACGGTGAAACCTCATTCTAACTAAAGAGTTGGGCATGAGGAAGCTTTCGGTGCGTTTGGTCCGACGTCTGCACACACCACTCGCGCATTCAGTATATGTCATAAGCGACAAAGTGGACGCACTTCGCTTCCAAGTTCTACTCCACCCCTGTACTCGCCTGATCGTACTCCCAGTGACCTCCACCTGTTCATAAACCTTAAAATATTCTTGGGTGAGAAGAAATTTCAGTCCATTGAAGGTCATCTCCAAAGTGGCAGGCCATTTTGCAACCGTGGACTAGTCGACATATTCTGCTGGTGTCAAAGTATTGGAAGGCCGTTGGAAAAGATATATTAACCTTCGAGGAGATTATGTTCAAAAATGAAAGCTCAATGTCAATGTCAAGCTCAGCTGATTTTGTGTTTCTTTTTATCGTTTTCTTAGAACTTTCCGAACAACCCTCGTACACGCGATTAACTTCAAAGTATTGATGCATTTGAAAACTTTCGCTGTGAAAAATGGAAGAAAATAAAACTTCACTAGTACCCATGATTCATTGCAAACCATTCTAAGAACATGCGAAATAGCCCTTTCAAGTTTGAAGAATATATTACATCCGTAAAGCATGGGACTCTCATTTAAAAAGCGAGGGTGTTTCATTGAAAAAACACTCTTTTTGACTGAGATATAATAATGTTCGAAGAAATAACTTTCTCGTTAATAAAAGAGTGAAAATTACGGCTTTTTTGCTATAGTGTGTTGTTCACTAAATGTGATTAAAATAATGTGCATTATACGCCCTCAATTTTCCAGAAAGTAAAATCGTCAACTGCGCCACGTGGTTAAACTAAATGCAATTTTTTTTTTCAAAAAAGGTTTATGAATAACTCTATCTTTGGTTTGATATACAGCATTTGTAATCTGAAATTAGAGGCAACAAAACACGGCTTATGTTTACAAAATGTCCTAGCTTTCGTAGATTATCATGTTAGGAAATTTCAAAGTTCACTATTTCCGATTCTAAAAATACAACTGAAGGTTCTGAATTCCAAAGGTTTGAAATCTAAAATTTCAATGTATTTGTCAGTACGACCATTCTTCTAAGTATGAGTATTAACTTATTCTATCTTCTGTCAGTTCATCCGAAGATAGTATTTGTTTATCATCTGGTTGCAATATGTCCCACTCGATTCGCTTTAATTGTTAACGCACTCGTATGAACTCAGTGAATAAGGGAAGACATAGATTTTGTCTTATCTGTCTGCCTTGTGCCCCCCTTAGATCTCAGCAACTAGAAGTTCGGCAGAGTTGAGCCATAAACTGTTGGATTCGTCATGATCTCAAACGGTGGGGAAAATTAGGAATTTGACTCTAAAATTCACAGGTCCTTTTCATTTACTTAATTTTCAAAATTTTTTCATGTTATTTTCACATGGTGTTTGTCCGCCCATAGATCTTAGTGACTACAAATCCGACAGAGATAAGCCATACGCCATTGGATTCGCAATCGTCTCAAACCATGGAAAAACATGCCACATAAGCTCAGAAACTGGCAGCTCCATTTCAATCACTTAGTAGTCTTCATCTGTATGTTTCTTTGTCCCCCGTAGATCTCAGTAAGTACAAATTATACAGAGATGAATGGTGCGCCGTTGGATTCGTCATGGTCTTAAAGTGTGGGGGAAATTAGAATGTTGACTCTAAAAGTGACAGGTCCTTTTGAATCGCTTGGTATTCTCAATTTGTGCCCCTCGTAGATCTCAGTAATCATAAATCCGATAGAAATTATCCATACAGCTTTGGAATCGTCACGGTCTGCAATGTTGAGGAAAACTATGAATATGATCCTACATCTGACATGTTCTATCCAATCGCTTAGTATTCTCCATGTCTGTCCCTACGAGATTTCAGTAGCCACACGTTTGACCGAGATAAGCCATACACTCTTGGAAGAGTCATGGCCACCCATGGGAAAATCTATGATTTGAGTCTGATACTGGCAGGGCCCAGCACTCACTTAGACTTCATTTGTCCCTACGACTTTAGCACTTTCTTTTGTGTACGTTATAAGATAATTTGAATTTACACGGGAGCGCTTTGGTTTTGTCTACAATACTACTTAGCTTGTTTGATATTTAGTACATTTACCATCCCTCACTATCTCTTCTGGTTCTGTACATGCTTAATGAAGACTTGATTTCATATTTCTCTGTCACAAACCCGTTCGACTGTGCCTATTTTGGAAGAGAAAGAGAACATTTTGTACACCGAGACAACGTTAACAGTACAATGTTAAAAGAGATTTTGAAGTGGTAGCTGTTCGCTTGAGTGGTAAAGAAGTAGAAATATGAAACAAAAGTCTTAAACGACAGCCAAATACAACTTATATTCGTCTTGCTTTGAAGTTTTGAAACGCGCGACATCCTCTATAATTTGCTGGATGATCTTGCCAACAATTTACGCACTTGGCCGGGTTTTCTCTTGTCTTCTTGGGGCATGTGCGGGTTAAGTTGTGTCCTGCAAACGTCTAACGTTGTGGATTCATAAAACATTTCATCTGGCTGTGATCAAGTCGTTGATATTGCGGAACATTGTACAAACTCACGATCTCTACAAGCTTCTATGCTGATTCGATAATGACAAATGTATTGCACATTGTATATCTCTTGAGGTTGGAATGGTATCTTGAGGTACAAAGCCTTTGATTGGTCAAAGTAGCAAGAATTTACAGAAGACAACTCCAAATCTTCCTTCTCCGTTTTCGTGCATTTTAAGACTTCAAAATGCAAAATAGCACCTTTACCCCCACCGCGAGAGTTAAGTTTGGGAATTCAATTCACTTTTTCCTACAAACTGAGCCATTAGAATCATCACCTATGGAAGGCATGAGCTTATAGCTCGGAATTTCAATCACGCAAAACCGGTCATTAAGAACCAGGAACTAATGCGCACCGATCGTTGTTAATGTGATCTCTTCAGATAATGTTGCAATTTCAAACTGTGTCTGTAGACAATCCAGCCTCATTTTTTCAATTCCTCCGTTAATGTTTGTATAGTCAAAGAAGTCGTGCCGGTAATATTATCTTCTCATTTACTACTCTGGCGACACTCGTTGCTTCCACCGTGCGAAATTTAGTCTTATTTTTCTAGCATGTAATTTCATCTTCAAACTTTCAAACGTCACTATTAAATTTTTCTGTGCTATTCATTATATCTGTAGTATTAGACAGGAGAAGTTGAGCGCTTTTAGGAACAGTAGAACAATTGTACACTTGTACATAAGGCGATCATTCCAGTGTGACGATAACGGAGAATTTGGAAATAAGGAGAAGCTGTGAGGCAAGCGGTAAGGACTGGAGCACAGCTAACTGACACGAAAATATTTGTAGAAGCTGTGACACTTAATATCTATGAACATTGTTAAGGTTAGATTAATAGAGTATAAGATTTCATTTCATTTGGTAAATGGGATTTTGTTTGCCTAGAGAGAGAAAATAGGAACTATAAAGGGCTACAACAAAATTTCGTTTACCCCGATTATATATCAGCGAACTTTCACTATTGCACACACGTACAGTGTGACATTTTTGCAATCTAGGGAAACTTTATTTTATTGCTGGTCTTTTATGTAGTTTTCTTAGGTTTATGCTTTATCTAGGTAATATGCACAACCTTCCGTCAAATGTATGCTTTATTTCACAATATACGTTTGCACAGTGTTACAATATACAACCTATTTGCATGAAACCAAGTTTCTTTAAGTCTAACTATGAAAAACAAAAAGGTATATGTACATATATATGCTTAGTGCCACGTTTTGCCTACGGAATTACACTCATGCTAATAAAACCTAATATTTTACATACTACATAAACAAAAATTTTGTGATTCTTTCCGAATCGCTATTGTCAGAACACTTCGATGAAGCTTCTATTGACGGTTCAATCAAAGGTTGTAATGCATCGTTCATCATTTCCGAAGTTTTAGTCTTATTAGAAACCCGTATACTTGTTATGAATGGGTAAGATGTAATGAATGAGCAGTCTATGAATTAAATCCGTGTTTGTGTTAACCCTTGTGGTAGAAGCATTAGAAAGCTCTTCGACGATTGCAGCAGAGTCGTGTTTTCCATCCTTTGACAGTTGTTCATCAGTGGTCGAGTCAAGAAGAGATTTTATTTTTCTTGTTTGAACGTTTGAAAAACTGTCTTAATGTTTTTTTCCTGAGGATTACCGACCCCGATTTGAACATTTGAAGGAACAACCACACGTTGAAACACACTATCAAATAATAAACATAAATTATTGCTTAACCAAGATGTGTTGGCCTTCAAAAACGTTCTCGGTGTATTTGTGCATTCTTCCATATTTCCCAGAGTTAGTAAAGAAATATCCTTATTGTTCCGTCTAAACTCTTTAATGATTATAGGCAAATGTAAACCGACCAATTCTATCTTCGCAAATACTTCAACTGCGTCAAAGCGTGTTGAAACCGGTTCTTGCACCCATACGTAAAGCACAGCATGATGGGAAATTTCGTGGGCCATTCTGGTAAACAAACATTTTAGTGTTAAAGTGCAAATTTGGGACCTACTAAACTGTGACTTGAACGCTGAAATAAAACATGGCAAAGGTCTAACGTTTTAAGATATTATCATGTGAAAGTCTTGTGACAGAGATCAACTACCTGCATAATAACTTGGAACAAAAATAGGTTCTCAACACATATGGAGACTTTTGAATCTCCCACGTACGAAAATGTGACTAAGCAAAGACGCTTGACCATACCACTTGTATCTCAGTATAAATAGTGGAAACGGTAAACGTCCACTCCAAATGTGAAATAATCCACCACTACCTCCTATACTTCACACGAAGCACGTGGTTCTAAGGTAAAAACTGAATTATATATGGTGGAAAGAAATTATTGTAAAAAACAGTCACAGCTACTGCAACAATCCATACCTGTGTCCTAAGTCAGTTTCTATTTGGACCTACCATGAGATACCTATGCTCAATACCAACCTGTAAACATTTGCCAATGTAATTCAAAACACAATAAACTAAATGAACGAGAAAAATGTAATAAAACACATAAAATCGAAAGTTTTCGGGCCAAACCAATATATTAGAGACCATATGAACCAGAAAGTTACAATGAAGCCCAGTTACAGTAGCTATGATTATCATATCTGAACAAGGAAATCGGGAAACCGGAAAAGTCCAGAAACCAGGGAAGCTCCTCTAAGTGGGAGACCAACCAAACAGACGAGAAGAAAATGGAAAGAGATGTAACAAGAACAATATACCGCAGGTCAAGCAGCCAGGAGCCCGGTCAGAACATGGCTGGCTGACCCATATTTAAGGTAGTAGACTTTCAGTATTTCTTATTATACATTTTTCTATTGGTTCAATTGAAACTTTATATGAATATATTTTTGTTAAAAGCGACCTGATTGGTGGTTTTGAGTTATTGCTTGTTTCAGGTAGGCGCATGATTTACATCACAATTGGATCCAATTAAACTACCAGAACAGGGAGAAACAAGGACGTGATTCCTTAATGTCTTGTAAAAAGGTACTTCAGTCACTAACTGTGGAAGCTTTTGACAACGATGCCCAGTTATGAAATTCTCATATTGTAAAAAGGTGCTTAAGTCATTAATTTCTGTAGGACTGTAAAAAGCTGGTAGCTATGGCTCAAGCTTTTCTGTTTCATTGGTGGCAAGCTTGAGTGTGCAATCACATTGTTTGCGAATACGTTATCACATGTTAAACTGGAAAGGCAACACTAAGAGCAATTAGAATCGTATTTTATCACACAATTTCTTGGTTCTGTTTTGGACTTACAGATTCTGCAAAGTTCAAGCGAGTACTTCAGTTTTTCCACTTCGTAGACATTCTTATCTACCATGTGACAGAAACTTTGCAACAATAATACGTGCCATCAGAAGGCACGATCGAATCTACACCCTTAAGGAGTTATGCGAACTGATTTGCAACGCCTCACAAAAATCGCCAAACACTGTTACACTCGTAGATGAACAAAGTTTTCTTCAAATATTGGAATTCAAAACGCGGTGGCCTCTAAACTATAAAAGAAATTGTGGTGTCTTTTATAACCGCTATAGCGCGAAGAGATAACAGGGAAGCATTTCAGATTTCGGAGTACCACTATTTTGAATACAACTCAGAAAAAAACTGATAGTACTAGCAAGTGAATGGATTGGTGAATTCATACGTCCGCAGACATTCTTGTTGAGGAAACGCGATTATGTGGTGCTTTCACCAAGATCTGCTTACCCATCTTGGAAAATTCATACGAAGAAATAAAAAATGAGGACCTGAAGAAGATACGTTGCTACATTCCTGATAATCACACCAAGTTCTTCAACGAACTGGTTACGTGGTCTATAGTGCAGGAGGAGTCCAGTGGAAATATTGCATCACAACAAGTTTCTCATAAATGCCTGTACTTGTATTTGAAATAAAAAAGCTACCTAACAGAACTTCTTGTGAACAAACAAAAATGCAACAACAGCATTTTCGCACTTTATTATGTTAGCCCATTGTCAATTTGTAAACTTCGTTTGTTAAGTAAGATATTCCTGACCACACGATAACCTTTATTTTACTAAGTGAAAGGAGTCCACAAACCTAAAGAACTGTGTATTGTAAAAAGGCATCTAAGTCATGAACTTTTCATCCTTCATGCCTTTCACATCTGGCAAAATCCAGACATGAAAAAGTGCTTAAACTATTTCAAATTGACTGTAGCATGAAAACCCAAGAAAGTATACTTCATACTCTTACTGTTTTAGAGAATATCTTTTTTCTCTTCAAACTTCATAACTGTAACTCGGGTCCCTTTTTACAATAACGTATTCATATGTATTATTCTTGCTCCTAGGTTTCTAGCTGTTAATTAAAAAGCAATCATTAAACAGAAGAGACTTGCAGGTTTTTTAAAACGCATCCTAAGCTTCATTTTAATAAATAGAGCAGATTTGACTTAACTCAGAGAAACCCAATAAGGGACTTATTTTACATTCGTTAAAAATAAACTGACGGTAATAGAATCTTGTGTTAATATGTGACAATTTAATTTAATAGATAGAAAATTCCCGCTCGGTACTTCTTTACGCTGATGACTGCAAACTTTTTAAGTCAATTAAATCTACAGAAGATACTTTCTTCCTTCAAGCCGCTATAGATTCTGTTGAAATGTAGTGCAGTAATTGGTTACTGAAAGTCAATCCTTGCAAAACTGCTGCAATGCGTCCCTCACTCAAAACTCATAACACAAAATGTACGTAGACGCCTCATCTAATATACCATGGGTACACCATTACAAAGATCTGGGTATCATATTTGACTAAAAACTCAATTTTACTCCTCACATTGAATTCGTAACTTCTAAAGCACTCAAACTTCTTGGACTTCTCTACAGGTTTACCGATATTAAAGATTTCAGAGCTCTTCGGTCATATTTTCTCAATTGTGTACTTCCTACTATTGAATACTGTTCATCTATCTGGTCTAGGGCATGTGAAACCAACTTATCTAAATTACACAAAGTCCAAAATTTATTTATCGGCATTGTACAAAACAGGGTACCCAACATCCAACACAAATCTAACGTAGACATATTATACTCACTTGACTTAAAAAACATACAAACACTAAGAAAACTAAATGACTTAAAATTTCTTTATAAAGTAATGCAGGGCACACTCAGGACCAACGACCTTCTTCCACTTTTTAACCTAAGAGTACCCAGACAAAATTCTTGTTCACATTATTTCTACCTCTCAAAACCGATATTGTGTTTGGTCCAGCGATCTCTTGTATACAGATTATCACATTTTTACAATACTCTTCCTTTGCCACCAGATTTCTGCCTCAGTAAAAGTAAATTTCTAAAGGCCTGTTATATGAATCTAGAATGAATAAACAAGGCTTGACCTTACTTCCTATTGCATATGTCTTTTGTCGTTATTATTATTGTTGTTATTGTTTATAGTTTGTTATAAAAACGGTGTAAATGGTGTTTGATGTATCCGTGCTTACTTCTAATATTTTTTTTTTTCTGATAAAAATAAATTTTAAACATACTTACGTGCAGTGCCCAGCACTTAATACCCACTGTTCACTAAGGAGAGTAGCTCCGCAATAACAGCAACCGTTTTGTAAGTAAACCATGAAAGGAAATTGGCCACGCGTGGCATTATGACCACCAGCAACTCTTTCATTAATACCTGGAAACGAATGAAGTTAATAATATTAATCATTGTTATTGTAACGTAAAATAGGTTCAAATTTATAGTTGGGAACTTTAAAGTTTTTTCGGCTGTAAAATGCCAAATGTGTCTTCCTATTTAAATTTTGAATTAAATTTATGGCCTTTAGGCAACTATGACCTTGGCCTGGATAAGGGTGAGGAGAAGGTATTGCAAGAAAGTCGACTAAGCCCTAGTTTCGAAGGTGTCATAGGAAAAACAGGAAACAATTCTCGGAAAATGCTAATGCGGGATGACCGGAAAGTTAGGTCGAAACCAAGACCTTCAGAATGGGAAACCAACGCTATACTAATTGTTGTGTCCTCTAAAGTTAACAAGGAGAGAGTTGTCCTGGATCGTTATTCCTTGGAAATACTTGTTTAATACAGGGGTGATAAAAGAGTGAGAATTTAAGACTTCTTTCTTTCTTCCTTCCTTCCTTTCTTTCTTTCTATCTATTTACCTAGGGTCGAGGTGGCTCATTGGTAGAGTGCCCACTTCTAGTGCGTGGTATTCCTGGTTCGATCCTATCTTGTGCCATGCGGGCTAAGGTTTTCTGGTGGACAAACACCGTGCGTGTGTGTTTTCTCTCAGTTCGGCCGTTCCTTCCCACTTTCTTCATTCCACCAATTAGTGCATCATCATCCATTCGACCGGAGCTATGTCACAAGTTAGAATAACCTTCTATCATCGAGTATCTACTATGTATGATTGAATAAAAGATTCAGTCAGATGCTCCCATACGTCACTAAAGTTATATCAAACCGATACACATGTATAAGCAATGGTGCCAAATAAAGAAGCTAAACCTTCCATTCGATGGGCGAATACACTTATCATAGAATAGTGCTTACCGAGAAGATTGAGATTGTTGTTCATTTCATATCGGTCACATTGTATTTTAAATATACAGGCCAATAACTGGAAATGACGTGCAGAATTCAGCGTCACATATTTGTGAGAATAATGTTGCTTCTAATGAGTGTCGCTACCAAGCCGCAAAGTTACTGTCTTTACATATTAGGTGTGAAATATAATTTAGTACCAATGAGTTTGAACTTGAGTATAGAAATGATGAAATGACCGATGGATGGGCGCGCAGATTGTCTACTCTTAGTCTTCAACGTTTAAAATTTTCCTTGTAGTTGAAATAATTCAATTCCTTATCTACAGTATGTTCAGGATACTTTTGATATTTGGTTTAGACGTTGAGGAACAAACACAAATCCCTTTTATTGTAATTTGCGCCTACTAATGTAAGTGTAAGATAGTGATTATACAGTAAAATATAGCTGTGCTATTTCAACACTTATCGATTGCTCAGCATCACCACTACTTTCTTTACTTTAAGACAACACAAAAACTGTGTTAATTTCGATGATTTGAACATCTTGGATATGCTGCCAAGGTCAATTCGACACTGTGATAGGGTTAGTATGACGCTCTTCATTAATGTTCAATTAGAATTTTCAACATACCCAATGTGTTCAATCAACGAACTCAATATCTTTGATTTACATGATTTAACAGAAAAACCGGTGGTCGCCTTGGGACACGAAAAGTGTTTAATTTACACAGCCATTTTTCGTTGTGTGTGATAACATGTGGAAGAAGAGCATGATTTGGCTATTGTCAGTAGAAAGTTAAGAACCACTTGCTGGGAATAGTGATGGAATCTATTTATAACTTACCATCAAAATGTCTAGATTTGACATTAATGTTTTTTTATATATATTTTTATTTTATTTAGGGTTTTTAGGCATCTGAGGGTCAGGCTTTTGACAATAATGTTATCTAAATAACTAGGCTATGGTCGGTTAGACCCAACATTCTGTTCCTTACCCTATTTCGGCCTGAGACTTAGATGCCCAAAACGCACAAATATAATTTTAAAAACTTATGCAAAGACGCCATGTTTAGTAATGTATTTCATAATCGAATTCAGAACAAAATCAATAAATACGGCTCAACCTAAAACAAAAGGAATATTTCTGTGAGTGCATGCAAGAACCTGATAAGTGACATTAAAATAAGTTATTTTCCTCAAATACTTTACAAGTATCAAAAGAGTGATTATCCGGAAACAATATTTGGTTGTCCAAAACATGACGTTTCTCCTATAAGAGACAATGTTTTCTCCGATCTCTAAACGCGTTTCTCTCGCAACTCGATAAATGTTACTTATCAGGTTCTAGCATGCACCCATAGAATTGTAATGGAAAATACTAATTAAATTTGTTAGTTTGTATTCTGAATCCTTTGTTCTTCATAGTGATCCGTGGCACAGAGATAGCAGGAAACTACCTACTAAAATATAGTAGTAATCCTAGTTCAGAACTTATATTTGCAGCTTTTTGACTCAGAAAATTCAATTCTTGGTAATTAGATCTATGATGGTACCATCGCGATAATAAGCTAGTGTGACTGAGGAAGAAATATGAAATTAACTCACTCAGAATAGCCGGTCACGGAGTTCGAAGTCATGACCTTCAGAATGTGAAACTGTATGTCAGTTAATAAGATTATATCCACCTCTACATGCAATAGATTTAGTGGATTGAACCCTTATGCAAGAACAAGGTATTTATATATGTGTATTTTGTGATTATATCGTGTAAAATTCTGCGAACACAATGTAATACACCACATATGAAGATTGTCTGTTACCACAACATCATTGAAAAAAATCTCAATTTTGAACTTCAATCAGCGTGATTATTAAACAGCTATTTCTTTATCACTTGTTACTCAAGGTTGCCTGTTTACACTACACGATAGTGATGATAGCATTAAATAAACAAAGATAATACACCAACACTGGAATCACTGTGAATCATATCTTGATGACCTGTGTTTATTCAATAGTAGACCAGATAATAAACTATAGATGTAGATGCCACGAATTGAATTTTATTTATAGCCTTAAGGTATCAAAGGTTCAGGATGGAATATGGTGGGGATGAGGTGATTGGAATGTAGTCTGCTAGGTCTTAGTTTGTTTGTACCACCTTGGCATTTGCGTGGTGTGGCTAAGGAAATACCCATGGAAAAACTTCAGTTAGGATGGAGGGTGCTTCGACCGTCCCCAGAACTTACCGATCGATAAAGCAACGCTTTACCAACTGATCTATGACCGCTCGGATTATTTCTCTGCTACGAAGAGCATGGAATATCAAACTACATTGTAAAACATGTTGACACCTAAAGATTGTATTGTTATATATGCATTAGAATTCCTGCGTGAATAAAACAATACAATACACATGTGGCGATATTCCAAAGAAATGGGGTTGTCATTTAGTTTGACTTGGTGCACGCATTAGTAAATTCAAAAAGAAAACTATCCCTCCATATTATATAAATATGAATAAAATTAAATAAATTCGAAACTAGTATTCATTTTTCGTGACATCTACTGCAATATACTTAATATGAGAGTATTTTCCAAAAACTGTTCAATACTTCTAATAATAAACTGCAAGGGAGAAACAAATACAGGATTTCGCAGTATACTTCACGATCTTTTTCGCAGTCACTTCACATCAGCAGTGATGTGACTGCACGTGTTAGGTGGAGAAAGGAGGAACTTCCAAAGGAACGAAAAATATCTGTAACAATTTAGTTTTGCTTAAATGAAATTAATATGGCTGCAATAATTACAGCGCAATCTCTTTACACCCAAAACGTTACAAAGTGTCTACTAACACGTCTAACCACATACGTAGATTAAATACTTGGAGATCACCAATGTGTATTTAAAAACATAGATCCACATTGGATCACATTTTAGAGAAGAAATCCGAATATAAAGGAAGTTGTTGATTGCTTTAAAGAAATCGTATATCAAAAGAGGAAAATTATAAATCTCCTGGTACGCTCTGGAATTTCGAAAAGAACTTGCTCAGGTAGTTAGATGAGTCTCAGCGACCCGATAAGGTGAATACATATACCTAATAATATGTCAAATAATTTAGAAATTCGCAGCAAGTTGAAGGAAGTTTGCGTTAGAATGAGTTATTGAAACTAAAAGAGGACAAAAACAGACTAATATTGAATATCTTAAAACAAATTTTCCTACACGCGGGCGATGTAAATATAGTGGGGAACGATATAGATGAACCACAAAGTACTACCGATGTATTAGAAGAAGCTGCGATGAAATATGATGAACACAGATGAACGTAGGGTAAACCAACTACAGTATATGATAACAAGCCAAAATGTAGACATAATACAGGTTAACCAACGTACATGTGTCCAATTTTAAATCGAATCTCCTGCTCACAGATTGGACCGAACCGAGTGGTTAAAAGCGCAGAAGAAAGCCAGAGTATTTAGTAGTTAGTTATCGCAAGTGTTTGTTTTATGCATCATGTTTCCAAAGGCATCATGTTTTTGAGAGTGCTACTTAGTTGAAAGTTTCCACGACAAACATTCTGTGTCTAAAATTGAAAAAGATCGAAGAACATGGATTCGCATTTGGTTCCACAGCTTTGAAGAACATAATAAATTGGCATAAAAACTAAGAGTTACCAGCGATTCAATTACCCACGAAGGAGATTAGGAAGCGAGCGTGCACTACAGTGACTCCGCCTGTGTCTCTATGATTGTGTCGAATTGACCACCAGGAAAATCTCCATCCGCAACGTGTGATGGCCACACGACTCCACGTGGCACAATCAATTCTGAACCGCAACCTTCGTGAGAATTTGCCCTGGAAGGTCTTTAAATGTGGACGTTACTGAAGCCCAAGAGCAAGCCCATCTGTATGAGAGAAAGCCCAAGAGCAAGTGCCTCTACGAAAGACATTTATCAGGAGAAAAGTAAAAGTATGTTGCCACACTAGATTGGGAATGGGTATAAGACTGTGGCAAAATTCTAGCCATCACTTACAAATCACGCGACGCAAAATCCCATTCCGAGTTCATCCGTCATTGCAATGCAACTATATGGAAGTCATTCATGGTTGTTGCGGGATACTGCTATCAAGGCAAATTAACTATTCATCAGGTCCATAAAATCAGTAAAATCAACTCTGCCTTATTTCATCAACATATCCTGACCACTATTTATACAGACCACCTGCCTTTTTTGTATGGAAATTCCATCAATCAAGTCTCTGTGCATATGGAAAAGGATTCACTCATACGACTCATTCTACCCCAACTTTCTGTAACAGATGGCGCAAGACACTGACATTCCGGTAACTCCATTTCAGATGGCAGGCAGGTTGTAAACTAGGAAAGTTACTCTCCCCTCATTCGGACAAGGCCTAGGTATCAACTAGACCTTGGTTTCCAAGAAGCTTAAGAAAGCATAGATGAGGTGGATGATCAAGACTGCCAACCGGTACGCGGCCAGAAACTCATTCTCTTTGCAACACCTAAGCTTTGCATGTGGTTCCACTTACAGTGTTAAACATCTTGGCTACGGAATATAAGCTAGACCTTCTTCAATTCAGGTGAGTTATTGCTACGTTGCGATTGTGCAACACTTTTTCTTCCCATATTCCACAGAGGTTGTTTTGCGTAGTTTGATACTGAACGAATTCTTCACTGCAAACCCTTTCAGAAAATATATAGAACGGTGCACCTTCCATGGCACCAGTCTATTTATTCTTCTAGTATTCTGGCGTCTAAACGTATGACTTCAGGTGTCGCTGGAAACAACGAATAAGGTACATTTTCTTCTAAAGGTACGAGTTGGCGCTGAAAGAATTCGAAATCTGTATCAAGAGGAGTTAATGGCAAAATGTCTTCAAATTTAAGTTATGCCGTTATTTCCACATGTTACATGTTTGTTACGAGGGACACTAACAGTTTAGGTATTACTCGAGTGTTTGCAGTCATGTGAAGATGCTTATCTAACATTAGATATTATAAATTCTTTCGAACATTCTCTGAACGTATGTAATCAAGAAGACTCTAGTTCCAGTGGAAATACTTGAAACCTTCGAATCAGGGGCTAAACATAAATACTTTATTTTGTATTGGTCTTTATTTCAGTAAGTACACTCTCTATTCATCTTATCAACTAGGACATTTGTGGCTCTTGTTGCTAAATATTGCTAGAAGCTACTCATATCATATTTATATTAAGTATCACATTAGTGATATTGGTAGCATATCCTGAGTTTACTACCAAACCAATTTCCGTGCTAGATCAAATGTAAAATTTCTAGAAGACGCTGAACTTGATTCTTACGTCAGAAATTTAAGTTCCGAAATCCAAGTCGCTGAAATATATTTTCTTGCAAAGAAAACAAAATATTGTCCAACTTGTTATGGTGAGGTTCTGAAGGGTGCTAAGCTCAATTTTGAAGCCAACAAACTGACTTCAGGAATCCAAATTAGCAATTTACATGAATCTCATTTTATTGTTCGTTCATTTTTTTGTTAAAATTCCTGTCTGCTATATTTTAATGACTCAATGTTCGATTCAAAAGTAAACGAATTTCAATCCCGAAATGCAGGATAACGTCAGCCGCAATTAGCTCAACTGAACCGTCAAACAATTTTCGTAGAGTATCATTATTTCGTTCGGATTTATAATTGATTACTTTACATTACTAAACCTAAGTTTACTTTCAAGCACGCACAATACTCTCTACTTACGATCCTTTCCTTTACAGCATTTGTCTTCACTTGTATCCTCGGTCAGTACATCTGTTGTATTTTCAACTGGTGACCAAGTTCCCTATTGAATTGTTTGTAATATACTCGATTTTTTGTATATAAAAATTTTCGCTCTGCTCTACTTCCCTAAATGATTAATAAAGTTTGATTTCATATGCCACCTTCACAATCCTGTTCGAACAGTTAAACACTGACCTAAAATAACACATTGTTTTAAGCCAATGTTGCACACGTCTGCAAAACATGAACGAATTCGGTGTGGTACTTGTATAGAATATTTCTTGAGAGGGTAATTTATGTAGGTAACTTACTATCTCCACAGTTGAGACAAGTCTAAATATCAATAGATTCTATCAACAGTAATAAGTATATAAAAGATTTATAATGTATTGGAAACTTAAGGCAAATTAAAATAAAAGTGTTACTAAGAGACAACGAAATTGCAATAATTTAAGCAGTGTTCCGGAAAAATAAGTAATAATATTGTATATTCGTGAATCATTGAACTCTATTCTTGTCGGTCTATTTAGTCACAAAAGGCCATATCATGTGAACGAATATGATACTGAACACCCATACCTCAGTTCGTAGAGCATTTGGAAAGTGCTGAGAACGGTCCCAGCAGCCACATTTTTTGAATATTTTTGTTGGAATTTTCCTTAGTAATTCCAGGCAAATACGAGGACGATACCTACTAACTAGGCTTGGCTGACTAACTTCCAACATCCTCTCCCCCACGGCATTTCGGTCATAGCCTTAGATTCTTGAACGTCATAAATAAATTCAAATTCAAAGTAATAAGATTACCTACAAAAGCTATTTCTGTATTACCAAATTATGCGATTATTACAGAACATAACACAAGCACTAGACAGTGCGATTCAACGCCTTTTCAAAGACATGTTAGTTGTAGATATATGGAATTCTAAAAAAATACTTCTACTATAAATGTAAGTACGCTGAAAATAATTGACTAACATGAGAAACTAACAAAATCATATGTTAAAGATGATCCATTTTCATGTGCTTACAAAGCAATTAAATATTGTGTGAATATAAGTAATAAAACGTCAGTGCAGAGCAACATTTTACTTTGAGATAAGGAGATTCAAGGTTACGATTTATACTTCAGATGTCTCTTTTTGGGGTTTTGAAGACTATTGAAATCTATTATTTCTGGGAATATGTTCTTAATTTACTCACCTCGTGTCCATTTTTCGTTTGGTCTTATGTACTCTGAAGATGATAACACCTCCTGAAAGACGGAAATAAAGATATGTTAAAGATCGACAGTTTTATATTCATTCTGGAACTACTAATAAGTAATCAAAATACATGTGGATGATGGGTCAGTGGTGAGCCCATTACCGTTATATTTCTCGTATAGAACTTTTGTTTGCAACCCGTTTTAAACTGCGGTGATGTCCTTAAGAGTTATCTCCATTCAGACAAGAGAAATTTCGGATGATATGTTTTTCGTCGGAAACAATAAACCTCAATTTCAAGTTTAAACCAGTCACCCTTACTGATTACTTCTGTGAGTCTCTACTGGACTTACTATACGAGGGTTGGGGACTAAGTCATGGCAACCCATTAAAATTTCGACAATAGAAGGATGTATTAAAAATGTGTTACTTACAAATTAAGGATATTTTGTTGATATAAATCGTGAAAGAAAATCTAAGAAACCCTATGTCATACACATGACATGCACATGCTAGAAACACTCATCTCATTATGATAACCACTCAAAGTAACCTCCCGCACTGTCCACAGTACGCTGCTATCCACGTTACAAACGTTTGTCTGATTATGATAACCCTAAAAATAATGGGGACTGCGAATGGAAGCCTGCCAACAGTACTTTACCCTCTGGTCAATAGATGGCTCTATGCGTTGTACTGGATCAGCACGGCGTGCTAAGAACAGCGATCATACATCAAAGTAGCCGTTCTACTGGGGGAAATGCGCACGAGTGTCACGAAGAATTACTAGAAACGTTAGAGAAAATGCTCTGCCATATTGAACTGTCGCAAAATGTGTAGCAGTTTTTCGGCGAGGACGCCAAGCAACCAGCGACAATTAGTGATGAGCACAAGAGTCTTGGTCTTGCAGTTTTGGTCTTGTTCTTGCATGCAAGTCCAAGACCAAGACCACGATCAAGACCTGGTATACCTATGCAAGACCAAGGGATGCAAGACCAAGACCAAGGGATGCAGAACCAAGACCATACCTGCAAGACTCTCGCAAGACCAAGACCAACCTGCAAGAGTTTTGCACACACACTATTTGAATATTTTAGATCGTGGAAAGAAGGCGAAATCATTATATCCTTCTGTTGAATTTCTTTGGTTTCTGTAAAAATACCGCTGGAGTGAAGGTGTTCCCAGTTGTGCAAACCGTGTGAGTGGATCTGAGAATCATGCCGCTGTTACTGTAGCATACTAAACTAAATTTACACTGTACACTACTGTACATTAAAATTACAATAGAAGGAAAAAGTTTCTGTTAAGGGCCATGTAAAGCCAAGATCTCCGACAAGAGACGGCAGCACTATCTCCGTATGTGTCTAATGTATTCTTATTGTTGCACGAAATTTCAATGCTGCTCCTACAAATTCAATTCTAGAGAGTTCAAACTTTCAGGGAAGAAAGTTTATAAATAATTCAAGAGTTCTACCTGTGCAGATTTTTCTCTTTCTTTCTTGTTCACTGTTGAAAGAGCTTCAGGCATAACAAACATGAAACGATTTCAACAGTGAACCAGATAGAAAATGAAAAATCGGCACGGATAGATCTCTTGAATTAGTTATGAACTTTCTTCCCTGAAAGTCTGAACTCTCTAGGATTGAATTTGTAGGGGCAACATTGAAATTTCGTGCAACGATAAAAATACATTAGACACATACGGAGATAGTGCTGCCATTTCTTGTCGGAGATCTTGGCTTTATATTCCGCTTAAGGATAATTTGGATAAAGGGCAAAAGGAAGTCTGATATCCTGACATTTCTGATGTTAGGTTTATCGTGGTATGATCTCTTGATTCAGATAAAGGTAGATTATGGTCTGTTTATAGTCTGTATTGATTTGTGTAACCAAGTCTTTGTGTTCTAAGCTACTAGTCGATTTTATAAAATGTCTGTTGATATGTGTTATTAAAAACTGAGTTCTGTTTTATGTGTTATGCTACGGAGAATTGAGTCTGAATAAAACAACAGTTTTTGCAGTACACTTGGTAATTGTTTGCCACTTGTAGATAAAGTCGGGAGGAATATTACTAGATGTGGGCTATGGTTTTGGATTCAATGCAAAAGTTACTTTAGAGTAAGCTAGAGGTAACAGGCGTGTGGGCTTGTATTGAGCACAGAAATGCTTCAAATTCAGCAGGTTTACTTTGATACATTTGTTCAACAGAAAAGTATTGGTCCACAAACTCGTAAGTAATTTTACCGATCGGCCGTTGGCGGAGCGTTGGCGCCTCATTCGGAAGACCCGTGGATGGAATCCCGCGACTGGCCATCCTGGCTGACGTTTTCTAGAGTTTTCCTCAGTCCCACCAGGCGAATGCTGGGATGGTACCTTAACTCAAAGCCCTGGTCGCTAACTTTCCCATTATTGTCCCAAGCCTTAGGCCATACATGCCTGTTAGTCTAAAATAAATTCAGATTCAAATTTGTAAGTAATTATACTTTCTATCATTCTTCTGTTAGAGCTCGCTTGAGCCATGGCTAGTCTCACTATCGTCAATTGTCTGGGTTTGTGGACATGAGAGCTTCTTGGACGAAAAACAACAACACTAACAAAGGAACCCTTTTTGCTGTTCATCGAGTTTTGACTTCGGACAAGTTTTATGACCTTATTTAAAGCATATAGATAGCGAAAATAACACGCATAGACTCGCACCCTGTCATATATTTGTGTCCCAAATAAGTCGAGTCGTGTAATGTGAGCGACTTTTAAGTAATAAAATCAACCTTGAAGGTGAAACTTTATATTAACTAAATGAGTTATCAGATGCATTTCCGTAGGTACTTTTACGTGTAGAACACAATTTTCACCATGCAAATCTTCGGAAATTGAATGTTTTTATACAAACTCCAGTTTATGATGGAAAATGAACAAAATTCCATACAAAGTAATGCCGTAAAGGAACAAAAATAGAACTGTGGGAAAGGGGGCCAGGGGATTATAAATACATAAAAAACTAATGGTTTCTAATACCTCTTGTAGGGCATAGGGCTCTTGCAATCGCTAAATCACTGATCGACTACACGGTTATTTAATGCGGACATTTTAAATAATACTGAAGACATGTTTATTTTGAATTTGAATGTTTTGAGTAGTTTCATCGCCCTTGAGTTTCAAACAAGTTCCTATACATTACCAAGCCAATGTCTCCGTCGTTACCCCCTGGATTACAGGGGTTTCGTACAGAGGTTTCATTTTTTCCTGAATTTATAAATGGCAGTAGCACATATGGTACGTGTTTCATCTATGTACAACTAACTTTATTATCGTAAGAGTTGAGGAACAATAGACTCGTACTAAATTTACGAAATGGTGTTTGAAACCATTTTGCATTCTAGGGAAGATATATAAACCAGCATTATGTAATATACATACTATTTTAGATTATGTTATTTAAAGAAGGAATTTGATAATTTGCATGCTTAACTTCCTGGCAAATCGGTCGCCTACTGCCTTGACACACTGTGATTCTGCTAAACAAACACACAAATAACTTTATCCGTGCAACGTAACAATCACATTAACGCTATATAACCCACTCTTCCCAGCGCCTTGAATACACTCTAATTTCACGATTTGGCACTTAGTTCGGACTTTTGTGTATATGTGTAAATTTTCCGCACTTCGATTCGATCATCTGCAAATTTCTCATCTTAATTAGAAACACTTCCCTTTCTTTATGAGCACATCTGTGTACTTGCGTTATTTTATTCAACAATCCTTGCAATAACCTCCTAGTTCCTTCTCCAGTATGTTACACCGTTCGCCTACCCTTCTATTTGTACATTATTTATCCACTATTCTGAGCATCTACAAACTGTCAAGTGAGCAACTATTCGTGTGTATGCGTCTCCAACTGCTACTTGTAGTTTTGTTATAATCAGTTATAATGCTTACTTAACGCTATTTAAATTAAGAAATATGTGTAAACTACCTTGTGGTTTCGTTATGAGCACGATTAATCTACCAAGTGAAGGACTTTTAGTATTGAACGCTTCTCCCAATGGTAGTGTTATCATTGTATTCGGAGTATCTCGTGTTCATATCCTGTAATTCCTGTCTTACGAGGCGATATAAGGACCATTCCTTCAATATAGATTAGGACTGTTTCCTTCACAGATTTCAGCCCTAATAGACAATGATATTTTATAAACGTCATATGCGGAAATCTTGATGCTTGATAACAGTATATATATTTGAGCATTTGGTAGGGCTCGAGGGTTCATTTATTTCTTCATGGGTTACTCTGCGTTATGTTTATTTTCTCAAGAAATATTTTAGAAAACTTATTTTATTGTCTTTAAATCTCTATATTTTTTGTAAATGTGCTTATTTTTTTATTTTTATTTGTTTTTTTTTGTCTTTGTGCATTGAATTGGAAAAATGCGGGAAGGAGCAGACCAGGGTCTAATTTAAAGGCACCATCCCACCATTTGCCTGGCGTTACAGAAATTAACAAAGAAAAATGTTATTTTGGTTGTGCAAGCAGTTTGGCTTTTTAAATCCTCCCTGCTGTGTACCCCTGGATGGACATAGGTCATTATAATTATGTGCAGCACTATTAGCAGAAGATCAAATCATGTAAACTTACTGTGTACCATAAGTGACGGACAGGTCAAAAAATAATATAAAAAAAACAATTAAAATGACTAAGTTTACCGAATTGTGCCAGAAGAACCAAACAATAATCTAAACCAAAAATATAACACAGAAAACACTTTCCCTGCATAGGAAAACAACTTCAGAGACGCAATATATTCTGTCTTCCCCGCACCTAGAATACACACTCGTTTCAAGATTTGGTACTGTAAGTTTGCACCTCTGTGCATATGTGTATATTTTCTACACTTCGTTTTGAGCATCGGCAAATTTCTCACCTTCATTAAATTCACTTGTCCCTCCTTTTTATGAGCACCTCTGTGTACTTGTGAAAATTATTTCAACTTTGGTTGCGATAACCTGCTAGTTCCCTTTCCAGTATGTTTCACCAGTTGTCTACTGCTATGTGTGTAAATGATTTTAACCGTTGTTCTGAGCATCTACAAACTACTAAGTGAGCAACTATTCGTGTGTATGTGTCTGCAACTGCTATTTGAAGTTTTATTATAACCAGTTCTATCAAGTAAGTTTTAAACACTGTTGAAATTAATTCATAAATATGTGTGAGCTACCTTATGCTTCGTTGTGGGCTCAATTAATCTACCAAGTAAGGAACTTTCAGTATTGATGTACGATTCTATTAATGGTAGTGCTAACTTTGTATTCCGGATATCTTGAGTTAAACTCTTTCTTCCCTGTCTTATCAGGAGATATTAGGATTATGCCTTCAATTAAGATCAGGATCGTATCTTTCCCAGAGTCCAGTCATAATAGACACTTAAATTTTTGTAGACGTCACATGCTGAAATCTCGATGCTTGATAACAGTATATATACTAGAGCATTTGCTAAGGCCTATTTGATTTGATTTATTTCTTTATATGTTACTCTGCGTTGTGTTTATTGTCTTAAAGACATTTTACGAAACTTTTGATATTGCCGTTGAATCTGTATTATTTTTGGGACTTGTTTTTTATTTTTTATTTTTACCTATTGCTTATAGGCATCTATAGGTATAGTATTTGAAAGGATGCGCGAAGGAGCAGACCAGGGCCTAATTTGAAGCTGCTATCCAGGCATTTGCACAGGTGTTACATATAATGGCATAGAGAAATGTTACTTTGCCTGTGCAAGCACTTTGGCTCGTGAAATCTTCCCTGCTGTATTCCACTGGATGCCCGAAAATCATTGTAATTATGTGCAGCACTATTAACAGAGGATCAAAGCATGTAAACTTACTATGTGCGTTAGTGGCGGGCAGAAAATAAATTAAGAGTCCAGAAATAAAATGTGTAAATTAATTAAAGGGTACACGGGAAACCAGCAGAGTCCGAAACCTAGATTTTCAGGTTGAACAAGAAAACAACTTGCAATCCTCAATTTGTTTTTAATTTTCAACTATTTCGGAGTCAGTTGACTAATTCTTTTCACTATTTTGTCGTGTACGTAGCATTGCGTACAACGTAGTAGTAGTCCGGGGTCCAAACGAGCATTTTGACCTTGACCCACAATTTCGGTATATACAATACATTTTAGTGAATTCTTTATTAAAAAAGTGCGCTGAAACCGAATCTGATGTGTATACTTTTCATACTCGCGAGCGCTTGGAGATATAACGTCATTCATACGACCTCTTATTATGAAGTTGATTGATTTACTTAATATACCCATTGTTGGCATCAAATGAAAGCCCTATGTGCCTGGAGTAAATCAAGAAAAGTAATATAGTCTATTTATTTCTCGCCCTTCAGCGTATCGAGATACGACGTCATCAATATGGCTGCCCTATAATATTACCTCTTATTAGGACTTGATCAACTTCCACGAAATATACACATGTTTGGTATCAAATGAAAGCCTTAGGTGCCTGCAGTTAATCAAGAACCGCTTAAACAATGCGAAAGACCGCTTGCAGAAATGTGTCACCAAGCATGGCGACTATGTAAAGAAGGGCTAATTTCACCAAAATGTGTAAGTTCTCCAAAGTCGTTTCCTTCCAGGTGATTACAAAAACTTCTTGATACTCCCTCTTATATGCGATATAAAATTGTTATATATTGTACATAGACATATTAACATCCAAGGTTTCTTTGTACAATCCCAAGAAGCACAGAACATCCGGCCAATATAAGTTCAATACTGGGCCCGTAGCTGCCAATATCGATCAAGATTGGCTCAATGTTGGTCCGATATTCGCGCAATATCATGTGCTGGTACGGACATATGACAATTTCAAGTCACATATTTCGGGTTACATATAAAATATTACCTCCTACGTTTGTTCGTCAATGTCAATGTCACTTGTGTCCCTTGGCTTCTGAAGTCATCATATAAAACTTTTACTTGCTTTGCCCTTTACAAATGTAACCATAATTATAGTGTGATGGGACTTACTGCACACATCGAAAAGTCAAACACCTTCCTTGATTTTGAAAAGGTAAGTCAAATCTCATATTACTCAAGGCCTGCAAAAAAAGAGCAGCCAAGCTAAGAAAATGTATGTTCAAATTAGCTGCACATATTTTTACAAAATTAATATTTCAGTCAAAATAGAGATGAAATACCGACGCGCACCATGTAGTTATACCATGCTTCCTTTCTCGACATTTTCTTCCGATCCACGTGGAACCAGACAGTATCGCTGTCATAATTCCACCGGGGTAATAGCGAAACTAAATAAATTAATTAGACGGATGCAGATGGTATACACACCGTAGCAGAAGGTATACGTTAATGTGTAAGTTTAATCAGAAGGTATGTGGAACATACCTCCTTATACCCTCAACTATAGCTCTGATTATCAATGTAAAAAATAATAAATAGTCAATGCGTAGACGCCATCAGTTTAATCCAACTCCAGGCTTTCATTTGAAACCAAACATATGTATATTTAATGCAGCAATATCGATCATGTCATAATATGAAATGCGCATAATAGGAAGCCCATAAAAATGACGTAATATCTCGAAATGCATAAGAATGTGATCCATCCGCTCTGTACTACTCCTTTAGATCATTTCCAAGAATCTATAGCTTTCGTTCACTCTATACTACTCCTTTGGATGATCTCTAAGCATCTAAAGCTTTCATTTGATACAAAGATGGGTATATTTAATATATATCGAAGAACGTCATAATACGAGGTACATTATGGGACGGTCATATTGATGACGTCATATCTCGAAATGCTCAACAGTATGGAACGTATATCCATCTGATTATGTTTCTGCGCACTTTATTCATAAAGAAGCCATGAAAATATATTATATATACCGAAAGTTTGGGTAAAGATACTTTGACCCCGGACTAATGTGGTAAATACTTAGAAAACAGTAAACGAAATTACAGGCTAATTTTCAGTTTTGGATTATATTGGGGTTCTCCTACACCCTTCAATTTATTTCGTTAAAGCTATTGGAATACTGAAGGCGAGCTTCCAGTGGTCCAGTAATTCTGGTCACTGACATTGGATTATTACTGAAGGAGCCGCACAGGTTTGAGTTCTGCTCACGCCGGTAATTATGACATTTTTCTGCCATGGCAATTCTAGATGTAGGTTGGATAAGACGATGATTCAACTCCTGTTTCTAGTGCAGTGTAATAAGGCTTATAACTAAAACTAAAAACCCCGTGAATTGCCCCTTCAGCCATTTTAGCGAAAGTCGGGATGGTATTCTCAATAGAGTTAATTACTGTCTCCTTCTCCACTTCTTAGCCAAAAGTTGTATTGCCAGAAATGCATCATTTTTCAGACCAAAGGGTCGAATCTGAAATCGACAAGTAATTATTTAAGTAGAATGTCATAATTAAGTCAATGCATCAATAATATCCAGTATACTAATGTTTGATCACTGTTTTACTAACATTGATGAAGCGAATTCACTTAAGAATACCGAAGTGAATTTGTTCGTCACAGAAATAAGTTGATGATAAATGGATAACCAAAACGTTTTTTTATGAAAATAAGTATGAATTCATATCATTTTACACTGTGGTAACTCAATTCGTATTTATCTATTTCCTGTCTTCTCTATTTCACCTCCGTCCGCAAGCCTAACATCTAACATCTCAAAGTACTCCGCAGGAATGACAAAAAATACATTAGCTTGATGGAAGATTTTATGATAGAGGACGGAAGTAAGAGTTAAACCTGTCCTTCTATGATCTCTAGTATCAAAGTGGTACTATTTGTAAGTAGTTCTATCATAAGGATACCGATAAATATCTAGACGTACGTATAAAATAAAAAATAGCCCTCATCCGAAAATCAGTAATAGTAACGGAAAGAATGTGGAACATTTAGTTTGCGTGTTTGTTCTGATTAGTCTTTGCGTCTCTGCTGCCCACTCTACTGCCCCATTATCGATGTTTATTTGCATGCTTGAAGTAATCCGTCCATTTTCACTTGCGCTACTTCACCACTCTTCAAAGAGATTAATACTTCGTCCCCGTCATCTCGTTCTGGCTGTTCCGCCTACTTCTCTCCCTATACGAACTACGAACACAATACAATATGTTTGTTGCATGTGTTTTCTTCCTTCATCTGAATACTTCCGTTGCTGGGCTTTGCTTGTTGCAAAATATGCCTCACATCTAGTTAAACACGATGTATATAATTTCGAGAGCTGCATTACTGTTATCAAGAATCGAAATTTCACCATATGACGCCTACGACAGTTTCAATGTCTATGAAAACGAGTAAATGAAGGACACAGTCCTGACCTTAATTGAGGCACGATCCTAATATCGCCTTATAAGACAAGAAATACGGGATTTTAACTCCAGGAATCCCGAATACAAAACTAACACTTCCATTGAGACAAACATTTCATCAATACTGAAAGTCCTTCACTTGGTAGATTAATTGTGCTCACAACGAAGCGAAACGTAGTTTATACAAATTTATGAATTTACCTGATAATAACAAAACTGCAAATAGCAGTTGCAAACGAATAGACACGAATAGTTGCTCAGTTGGTAGTTTGTAGATACTCAGAACAACGATTAAAATCATTTACACATATAGCAGTAGGCAACTGGTGAAGCTTACTGGAGACTAACTAGCAGTTTATCGCAAGTAAAGTTTGGATTGGCAATATTTAAGGACGTTTGTTTGAACCTAAAGGGCGCCAATCCAGACAGGAACTCACCATTGTTTTCCGCAGTTTCCCCAGGCAGTTAATGTTTGCTAAAATATTTTTTCTATAACCTTTGGCATCTAATACATTTGGAGTAAGTACTATTACTCACTGTTTTAACTTTATCTGAATTGTCGAAACTTCTCTAAATCTGACAGTATTATGCCATTTCTGTCTTTGTGACTTCAAATTATCTAATAGCCATTGACCACACTGCATTAAATCCCATTGTAATGAACAACGAACTTGTAGCACGTCAGGTAATAAGACATTTGATGATCTTTACTCTTGAAAGATGGATACGTTACTCTCTAGGTATCTGGGAATTTCAGGCTTCCATTTTCACTCTGCTATAAAATATAAAATTGGCACTCTCTTGATTTTCCAACACAAGCGATAATAATATCAAAAGGAGAAAAGTCTAACATTTAAGAAACTAGTGTACTGTACGAGGAGCATTTAATAAGTCTTGAGCTTACATAGGATGGAATTGTACGATTTGAGAAAAAAAAACTTCATCAGCATGAAGCTCAATCCATCTTAGGAAGATGCACATACTTTCAGGCCGATCGCTAGTGCAGAGTAGTTGTGACGTCATGAAACGTCAGTCGAGATGGCATCCTGCACGAGTAAGGAACGTGTTGGTGAACGCGCTGTGATCTGCTACCTGTTTCGCAACCGTACGTCGGCGAAGGAATTTCACGAGGACATGCTGGCTACGGTGAAAAGATGGATGGCAGAATTCAAACGGGACAAGACGTCATTGTCTAATGAGGATCATCATGGTCGTCCAAAAACCGTGTTTCCAACCCATTTTTCGTAAAGGATTGGCAACACTGGAGCACCGCTGGGAGAAGAGCACAACTTTCCAGGGGGACTAAGACATGCCCTTGCGAAACAGGTAGTGAATCACAGCACGTTCACCAACACGTTCCTCACTCATGCATGATACCATCTCGACTGACACTTTGTAACCCCACCACTACGCGCCACTAGGGATCGGCTTGAAAGTATGTGGATCTCCCTCAGAAAATTTGAGCTTCTTTGTGATTAAGTTTTTCTCGAATCGTACAATTGCTTCCTATGCAGACTCAGGACTTATCAAATGCCCCTCGTAGTCTAATAAACGTTCTGCTTAGTATGTAATAAATAAATAAATATAATATTCTCGTATGCTCCACTTGATGATTGATCTGTAAATTTCTCCCATCTCAGCGATACTGATACACACACACATGTATATAATTGGTGTGCCCATAGTATTGCCCACTCGGGAAAATTGTTGGCGACGCCATTGCATCTACCCTCTTTGGAACTGAACTCTGTCCCATTAGGCACTAACATCATACCATTTCAAGCTTCGAGTCATTGGTGTAAACTTCACACAAATGAATATTTTTTCACTAGAGACTTCAATCCATTTCAAAACAAACTTCCAATTTACTGGCTCTTTAAGCAGCCTGAAAGTTTCAGTTATATTTCCTGAAGGGCTATCATTATCCTACCACACACTCTGTGTATAAAATTTAAATTAACCTATTATGAGCAGAAGACAATATTTTGTGTTACCTGGAGGAGTACAGCGTTAAGTACAAAGCACAGAAATAAACTCTTCATGATCAATAATCAGCGGGTGTTATGAAATTGAATTCTCTTACAGTGGGTATTTATATATACAGCTAAAATAAGGAAAAATAATATAATTGTGAAAATAATATCTAGTGATTAAGTTAATAAAAATAAAAATTCTTAAAATCCCTTAATCCTAATATAAAACTATTTACTATCTTTTCCTTATGATATCTATGTTATTGACATTAACTTATTACCAGAAGAACATTGACTTCGTTGTCAAAAATCAGGAAAATGTCAACGCTCTCCAGGTCTCTGATTATTATCATGCATATCGAAATACGTAAGGGAATGTGTTTCGAGTAACTAAATGTATCCTAAACTTCTTTATATCTAGATAAATGTTAAAAACTTATGACGAAGTCTTCTTTCATTTTATTGGAGTAATTTAAGAGTAGAAAAGATTCCAAACCAAATTAATGTATTTTCTTCTTTTCTTATTCATTTGAAAACTTCTTTTCAATAGGAAGTTCTTTTAATTTGAAAGGAATTTGAAAGTTCTTTTAAAGTAAAGCTACATTAAAATGTAATTATAGATTCACATTAAATAAACTTGTATAGTTTCGGGTGAAAATATATAACTTTTGATTTATCAGTTTGAAAGATAATGCATGTTGCGTCTTTACGAACAGTGGAAAGTTTAAAGTTGTACGATATTCCAATTTTTCACACTTAATAGCACGAGTTAAGATCAATTTCAATTTATTTGAAACAATATAAGGGAATAAGAAATTCCGTTGAAGAATACACGTTGTACTTACATACAGGAAAAGTTATAGTTTTGTAAAAATAATGAGAGTGTCAGTACAATTGCAATCAAATAGTAGCAAGTTAAGCCTTTTATTACAAGATATCATCTTCCTTTGTAAAATAGTGATTATAACAAAGAAATGCGTGTATATGCCTTAAAACACGATAACATTTACTAGCCCGCAAAATACTATGTTTGGACAGCGAAACGGCCATTGCAAGTAAAGGGACCTTTAGAATGGCCAATTTAAAAATGGCAATATAGTATCGCAAACGACTATTTAGACAAATAAAACAAAAAGTTTCATTTATTCAATTCAAAAGATATTTTTAGGCACGACAATGAGTATTATTAATAAATTTTACTATTCCATTTTCCATATCCGTCATTTTCAAATGACCAAGGTAAGAGAATCGAGGATTAAGACAAACAAAACAAGATCGTATTTGAATTTGCCAGTCTCAAAACCATATAATTAAACACTTCGATGAGCGTTCTAAGAATATTATTATGTTTCCAGTTTTTATTTCGGCCATTTTTAAAAATGGCGAAGATGGCAAAAATACAACCTTTTAGAGAAATCAAAACAAATTGTATTTCAATTTATCAGCCTCAAAAACATGTAATTAAATACTATGATGAGCGTTTGAAGTATATTCTTATTTTTCCAGTTTTTATTGCTGTTATTTTCAAAATGGCAGATATAAATAAAACGACTATTCAGACTAAGAAAAATAATTGCATTTGTGTTTGTCATCCTCGAAAATATATATTTCAACACCAAGATGAACATTCTAAATGATTTTAATATTTCGATTTTTGTATCCACCATTTTGAAAAATGGCCTTCTGGGGAAAACGTCGTAGAAGTCTAGGTGAGAAATTTATATAAAAAAATATTTTCTTCCCAAAATTACTCAAAGTTTACACAAAAATTTTAATTTTTGTGGGTTTCGGCCTCCACCAGATACTTTTAAGTAGGTCTAGGTCCTTGGTTAGTAGCAAAGTAATTAGAACAATAAACGATCACATGTTTACTGTGTATTTTGTTAAAGAATGTTATCAAGTTTATGTAAAACTCGGAGTAGTTATGTTGGATGAACTGTATCATTATACATAGAAAGTTTGATTTTTCGTCCCTCTGAGTACTTCAGCTGCAACGTTTGGTCGATGCAGACTGATTTCCAGATGCGCTTCCATGTCATTGTCAGAGTATTTGATATAAACACTATACTGACTCTTACTATCCCCTCGCTTGATTGCACTAGGCCATGTGGCATGTGTCCTTTTTCCACTAGCAAAAGGTTGTCTTCTTTTTTAACGCAATGTTTCGATTTAATGTAGCACAAAAATGACACCATCCACAGGCACAGTCATTACGGGAGGAGACGCTACATAACATACGCTGTGTGCTGTACGTAAAAATTCAGTTTTCGTTGTGATGTGGTATGTGCCCTTATTAAACTTGGTCACCGACTCATAACTATATGTTATATTTAAATGTAAGAAACCAGCTGGCGCTGCTGTTCTACAAAGAATAATCTCCAAGACTCCAGTCTCTTGACAGCATCACCAACACAAATGATAGTTTGGCACCGATAACAATTGGAGTGCATAAGAACGGAAACACCCGCTATTCTTTTCTATTGTGTCGAATATTGTTTATGCCAAGATTGGTACAGATACGTAAACGGTATGGAAATAAATTGATAAATTTAATATTATTTTTAAACCGATTGGCCACATTGACACCTGAGATGAGTATCGAAGACTGTGCTGATGGCTCTGAGCTAGTCCAGCCAAACATTTCCAACTTTCATCTTAACCATGCCTCTAAACTTTGTGGTTCTTGAGATATATTTTTGTACGCTGATTGGCAACATTGACAACAAGGTTATTTCGGAACGGTGGCACCTTCAGTATTTTTTCCACATTTTTTGTGCCGAGTTTGGTGCTAACTTAATGGAGGCAATTTCAAAAACTTACTTTTTAAAATAAAATAGGTAGGCAACACTGATTACTGAGGCGCTATGAGCAGAAACATCCCCAGTACTATTATATTGTGTCAAATAATGTTTCTGTCAATATTTGTAACGGAATGGAAATAATTAATTTTTATTTAGAATACTGAGTTGGTAACACTGACCGGATTGCCCAATCAATATGGTTCTGGTGGCTTTAACTTTGAGTTGTCAAAACATTTCGAGCGACACCCCATACACTGTTTAAATCTATAGTGTAGTCGTTTAATTCAAATGTTGTTCACTAAATATCGTTTGCATCTAGTGCATTTTCTGTCTGACGATTTAGCGAAGTGCCGATCCGGGTGGTCGTGCGGGCTAGTGCGGTAGTCTAGCGACTCCAGGATCGCGGGTTCGAATCCCGCCTCGGGCATGGATGTGATTTTAACTGTGTTGTCCGTAAGTAGGTTAAGAAAGATAAACGAAAAATAATGGTCCCAATCGTATAAATAAACGCAATGTACTATGAAAGTTAAATAAACGAGATTCAAAAAAAAAAGTCGGTAAGACGATGGACTTCTAACTGAGCAACCCATGTTCAAATCTAGCTGTAGCCGTAACTTTTTTTTCTCCCAGTACCGAAATCAACACCGTGTGTTGTGTTGATTTAACACACAAAAGTGGTAGTCACGCTGTGACACCGCACTGTGTTGAATTAACACACCTATTTATTACTGTGTATATTTCTGTTCTTATTATTTTTACAAATTCTCTATCTTTAAAGAATCTGAATATTTATAGCATTTAAGGGCTTTTAAACAAGTTACATGGCATCCTTCAGCAATCACGTTTCTAGGCAAAATCCACCATGCCCACATGGCATAGATCTTACCGATGACCCCTAACACCAGAGCTGAGCGCTCTACCATTTTTAATAAAACATGTTTAGTATGCAATTAAGTTACAATATTATCTCGTTATTCTTATGCTTAGAAAGTACTATCGCGGCATTACATGCTCTTAATATATAATTTACATAATATACTTCATTTAATATATATCCCTGTGATAATTCGCGTATTTCTCCTACCTCTGTCTTGGAGGCACTTTACCAATCAGTAATAATAATGTGTTTACATATAGGGCTTTTCGACTAACTTCCCTTTTCGACAGAAGAATGTTCAAAGTATAAGCCGCTAACTACAACTTTTTTTTTTTTGGAAAAATTATCAGATTGGCATCAGAAAAACATTGTCTATGTCAAACGTGTCAGTGATTTGAGAGCATATGTCTATAAAAAGGTTTCCACACTATTTTTTTACCACATTCAGTTAATATATGTTCCATCGTGCTAAAATGTCTGCATACATTACATATACTATATTTGCTAATGCCTTTGTTATATAACCTGGACGCCGTTTGATATATTTCATGTATGATGAAAAAGCACTGTTGGAAAATTTTTGACTCATTACGAAATCTGGCTACGTTCCGCGATACTTTTTCCACCTGGGCGTTAGGTGGTAATACACTCTCTCGTATTTTCCAGAATAAGTTTGTATACGTATGAACTGGTATAACTGTTTATCGGAGTATTGCTCAAAACGCAATTTGTGAATGAGAGTATATCCTGTATCCACTATTGGTTCTATTAGATAGGAGTCTAAGTGTCGCCAATTTAGTATGTTAACGAGTGCGTCCAACTAAAGTCGATTTAATGTTTGTATCAGAAAACCGCAAGAAAAAGATTCTGTGAACACACACACACACACAGACTGAACGATGCGATGTAATAATAATGACCTACCTTGTGTTTTAACATTAATAATATGTATTCCTCCTTGATAGAAGGAGTAACTTACCTTAGATTTTTTTTGTTTCGTGAATCTGGCCTTTCCATATAAATAACCCAATATGTATTTGTAAAATGGCCATCGATACCTCCTGAAGAATTTTGGTTTAACTGGTGTATAGCTTCTTCTATTTCTTGCGTTGTAATCGTTGCTTGCATTAAATCCTGATCTTTTTTGCTCAAAATGTTAATGATAAAGTTCAGAAAATACTCTTCATTATTTGTGAATGGTAATTCCTGGAAATATTATTTATATTGTTGATTAATGGCCGAATATGCAACTTGACCACTGTAAATATGACCTTGATCATCGCGATACTGATTTATAGACTTTAACTACCCTTTTTCGTTCTCTTTTAATCTGTATTTAATTGGATTCTTCGAAAATGCCCATCTGTTCGAATTTACTTCTTGTTAAATATCCTCCAGCATAGCATGTACGCTTATGACAACCTTGATTTGCAGTTGACTTTCGCTTGTGTAGTTAAGTGTGATGAAACAAGCTCGATTCAACTTTGAAATTGACTGGAATAAGTTAACTTAATACTCTAAGTTTAGTTCAAGCTGGATGTAGAGTGCAGTGACCAGGTATTATCGTGATTCTCCCTTCATTTTGGCTTCGGAAGTTAAGTTTGATATAAAAAGCTTGAGTTAAGTGTGAAATTGACACTACAAAGTTCACTTGATGTTGTAGTTTAATTCAAGCTGGACAGTACTAGCGGTGTCAGGCATATGATCTCAAATTGCCATTAATTTTTGCTTGTATAGTTAAGCTTGATGTAACAAACTTGATTTACATTTGAAATTGACAGTACGAAGTTTACTTGATATTGTAAGTTTAATTCAAACTGGATGTAGTCAGTGGTGCTGACCTGTTTCGCGGGCTAGTGATTGTCATTAGCTTCTTAGCGTGCATCTGTAAGTCAGCTATTACAAAAGCGCCCTTATGTTTTTCATCTAATTGCCAATATTTTTTACGCATGTTGTTCTCACGCTCGAAAATACACAACTGCATGTAGACAACCAAGGTAGACAACAGACCCCTATAAAGGTATACAGAGCACTCTGTTATCAGACTTTTAAAGCTATACATATAACTCGGGAATCAACAAATAGCAGATGGCTTCGTGGCCTAAGGACAACACATCGGGCTACTGGTCCCTGGTTTGAAACCTCAATCTTTTCATATTTTATTTTTGAAAAGACCATTACGTTTTATTAATTTCTATTTTCGAAAAAAAAAAGAAGAAAATGCTTTGCTTCAATGAAATAGGTTAGATCCTAGCTTGTGTACGCTTATTGTGACAACTTGACATGGAAAGCTGGCAGCAAGATTGTCAAGTATCAGCCAGTGATTCCGCCCGACCCTCCCCATTTAGGGCGGCGTCATCCCCCAAAACCTATCGAGAACTATTTAAAAGTTTTACGGTACACAAAATCTATAAAACCATGTAGAACTTCACTTACAAGCTTTCAATTTTGACTTTACACCCCGCAAACTGAAAATTCTGTCAGAATCGCTACCCACATACCATCTTATGACAATCTAGATTTGCAGTTTATTTTCGCTATTGTGTAGTTAAATTTGGCGTAACATGCTTGATTGAACTTTGAAATTAACAGTACGAAGAATATTTAATATTGTAAGTTTAATTCAAACTATATGTGGAAGCTAGAATTTCCCTTGTGTAGTGAAAATTGATGTATCATACTTGATTCAAGTTTGAAATTAACAGTACGAAGTTCACTTAATATTGTAAGTTTAATTCAAGAGACGTAGATAGCCAGAATTTCCCTTGTGTAGTTTGATGTAACAAGCTTGATTCAACCTAGAAATTGAGAGAACTAAATTGACTTGATACTGTATGCTTGATTTAAGCTGGACGTAGGTAGCTGTGTTGGTATGTGTCGCCACTGTACAGAAGCAAGTGTACAGAGGACGGGATCATAACAATGATAGTCTCGCCGACAAATCCCATTTCGTGAGCTAAACTCAGTAGTTCTGTCCTCTTCAGATGCAGTATTGATTGAACCAAAAAGAACGCTGACAAACCACTGTTCGAAAGCTACGAACCTGGTAATAATTAACGTATCGAAAAGATGATACGGAGGTCCCAAGATCGAATTGATGTGGTTATTTTTACATATTTTTAAAAGATATTTTCCCTTTATTATGTATTATATGCATTTGGAAATTTAATAATATTAGTGAGCATTGGTTATGTTAGGAAAGGCAGATTCTGCGTTTTCTTTTATTGAACTCAAGTCTTAGAATCTGAGTTAACTGACGTAGCTTCCAGACTGTATTGCGTCGGCGAGACGCTTGTTTATAATATAGTAATAATTCCGGCAGTTGTAATATAACGTTCTGACGTACTACTATTGTGACTTAAGCGTGCTGTAGAAATAAATGTGCAAACCATTATTCGGCGGATAAACGGTGGGTGAAGCCTGCTTAGCCAAATGCATTAGACACCGGGCAGCAACTCAGAAGATCGAGAGTTCAAACCCTGGTGCAGACACATGGGAAGTTTCAACTAGGAATGAAGACGGGAAAGTGGAGAACGACCATTTTGGCAAGGAATGTATATAATGTTACGAAATAGAAGATACTTTATGAGTACAGCACTAACCACTTCAGAAACTTTCGATTGCGTTGTCATTCCACCATACCAGATGTTTCCTTGACTGCAACTAGCTTTGAGTGATTTAGATTTTTCCTTTTTGCCACAATTGTCTGTTGTTATGAGTTCACATTGAGCATGCTTTTTGGTATCTTTACTGGTATTGGGCGGTATGTTCCCGCGAGACTTAATTTGTCATCGGCACTACCACCCGTTACTGACTCGCGACTTTCGTCGTCCGTTAGCGCACTCTCGACGAACATATCACTGTCACTATCCTGTTCATAATTTGCAGTTTCGTATTTAATGTTACTATTGTTGGAGTTAATACTTGCTACTTCCTTTTGGTCATTAACTTGATTATTGCCTTGCAATTGATATGAAAATGAAATGTTACTTACTTTTCATTTTCAATACTAGAAGGAATACCTGTGAGATCTCCTCTCTTCTCCCCTTCTGGAATTTCTGACAACGTAACTTCACTGTTAACTGTAGTTGACCTCGATGCACTGGCTTTATCTTCATTTTGTTAAAAAAAGCACTTTGCCACGAGCGTTGGGGGATCAAATAAAGAAACTCTTCAAAAGATAGTTTGTATGTTTCAGCTTGCTCACACGTTTTTAAAGGCGCTTCACTTTCGGAGCTTTGGCCTGCGTTCATGTTACTGTTGTCACATCACTTCACACATTCATGAATCAAATGAGTATATGTCTTACAGCAATAACATTGTCGGGGTTGATCTGGGTAGAAAACCGACACTTTGTATCCCGCAATCCACAAATGTTATGAACGTTCTTACGTAAATTTTTCATTGTGACTATACGCCTGCCAGACTACACGCGAAAGGGATAAATGTAGCTAGAGAAGCGGCTAATACAGTATCAGGCACTTGTTGGCGGAGGAATTAGACCACAAGAGATTTTAATTGGTCATTAATAATGCGAATGTAATACCGTATGTTTTATCCTCTTCATAATATTGAACAAGTCCTTGATCGTTTTCAATAATCTGTTCCACTAAATTGAGTATCGCAAGTTTCAAATATATAAAATGAGTGTACGAGTCAGTCTGAATCATTGTGACGTTTTCTACCCTTAATTAGAATAGATCGCGTAACCAGACTTGAATTACTAGTGCTAGCTGTCTTGGTGGATAAGTATGAAAATCCAGTTTCAAAGTGTTCTGTTGAACTATACGCTGTTTTCAATTTGCCATGTTTATTACCATTCTGGCTTTAAATAAACTAGTATCTCTACACTTAGATTTGTTTCCATTGACTCACAACACAATTATCACTGACGACAAATGCGTTCAATACACACTACTCGCTCTTGACTAATACTCAACACTACCAAGTAGTACGACCGACCCATGCAGTTCTCGCAGACCGTCTCAACCATTGAGCCACCGCGGCCTACACTGTAATACATGAAATTGCATAATGATTTCACATTTAAAAATATATGCCTCTAGTGAAGTGCTTTGCTTTGTATTCAGAAGAGGAGAGCTGGGTCATTGAAGTGAAAGGAATGCCGTATACACTCAGGTCTATTTGCTAAATGAAACCACTAAACGATTTCAAGTGAACATTGATAATGCGATCCCATGAATGTATGAAATACTAAGGATAATTATTTTTTCTTTTTACAAAAGTTGCATTTACCTCTGAAAATGAGATGATTATTTGAATATGAACTCAATTCGGTTTTGATATTTTAAGCATCTGAGGCTCAAACTAGAATAGGGTAGGGAAAAGGATGTGAACGGTAGTAGCCAGGGACTAGTTTCTAGGTAGCATCCTGGTATTTGCCTCATGTCACTGAGGAAAACATGGAAATTAATGAGTTTTTGTTGTTTGAGAACATCATAACAAACTGGTCAAAAATGTATCTTTATATTTTATTCCACATATGCATGACGATTTCCTTCTCTATGATGAATCGGACAAATTACTAAGGCAAATTTGTTCATGTGTTGTCCGAAGATTTTTACCCGTTTCAATACTCAAAATCTTCTTTCAACACGCACCTGTAGTTAGCAGAAATGTGAAAAATGCGGCAATTAACGTACAATTTTCTTCCCTGATCTGATCTGACTAAACTTTCAACAGCTCAGCTGAAATGTTACTTCTACAACTCAATCTCTTTCTCCCTCTCTCCCTTTCTCTTCCTTTCTCTGTATCTCTCTCTCCCAGGAGGGAGAGAGAGAAAGTGTGTATGTGAATGATCCAACTCCCTCGCAATCACAGCTCTCTTCACAAATGCATCATAGTCTACCACTTCCTAAACTGAAATCTTCCTCTATATTACCCTTGCGCCTCCCACAAGTGAATTAGGTGGGTATTTAAAGAGTACAGAATTTGAAACATACTATCAGAGGAAAATAAGAAATCCTGCTTACAGGGTTGGAAACTGCACCTAAAAAATTGTAGTTTTCCAAATATGTTATGTTCGTAATTGTTTTCACTTTCATTTAAATTATTAACAGTCGTGTAGATTACAATATTTCTTCACAGGCTTAGACTTCGGTCGTAACCCAGATAGCGCACTGGTTAGAAGAATTGCGAATGACCAGGACAAAAAACGAATTGAGATTTGCTCTTACGATTTTACAGATGACTAGTGTTAGAAATATACTGTTTTAAAACATTGTTTAATGTATTTTTCATTAACGAGAATGGTCTACTGTAAGAAAACTTAAAACTAGGAAGACTGCTATTTCTTGGCCATCGTTTAGCTACAGATGAAGTAACACCACCGATCCGCTGTAGCTCAGTGCCATAGCATTGGTTTATCACTCGGGACATGATGGGTTTGATCCAGCAGCAGACCATTCTGACAGGTTTTCACAGGGTTTCTTGTCAGTCATACCAGCTGAATGTCGGGGTGGCATCTTGAACATAGACCCTGGTCAACACCTTCCCTAATTCTTTCCCGCTACACTATTCCAGCTGAGCCTTAGATACCTAAAAGTCATAAAAATAAACAATCAAATAAAGTAACACAAAACTTGAACAAGCCAATAAGATAGGAACCAGCTTCAGATCTGTTTTGGGTCTTGGTCACTCAGCGGTAGACCGCTCAATTTTGATGCGTAGGGTCCACGGTACGATCTCGGCTCGTACCATATGGTTTTGTAGTGGACAAATACCGTGTCAGTGGGTATTTTTGGTGTCATCCCGTTTCCTCCCACTTTCTTCATTCCACCAATTCTTCCATCACATCATCCAGTCGACCTATTTCTTAAAGTACGAGTATTGTAAAAATTCAAATTCAGATTCAATTTGAGAACCCCTGGTAATCAGGCTCTATTTCACAGTAAATATGATCTAAAATAATGAACAAATGACAACCAAAATATTTTTGGAGAGCGTGCTAGATAAATGCTTAAGAATATGTATTAAACGATTTTATCCATAATTTGAAGATTCTTGTTATTGATAGTTAAATTTGAAATCTTGGGCTCTGTCGTCCTAAGTTACGTCCTTCAAATATCTCGCCTAAAAGAATTAGCTTCAAAATCTGAAACAGTTCATTTGATGCTAATAAGAATTAGATAAATCGGTAACAGAAATTTTAGTATTGTTTCTGATTTGTTAGGTATTTTTGAAAACATAAAAATAGGAAGTGTAAGCAGCAATGTATCTTGCGATAAAACCACCTAAATTATTACTTTAAAATAATATGTATGTTATGATTGGCTTATTCGTGCTTTTTAAACATTGTGTATGAACTCTTGTGTATATGTGGTGTGTGTGTGAGAGAGAGAGAGAGAGAGAGAGAGAAAGAGAGAGAGAGAGAGACAGAGAGAGAGAAAGACAGAAAGGAGAGAGATACTTCTTAGTTCTTGATTTGATTTCCACCGTAGAAGAACTGCAGTGAACTTTATCGAAAAAGAGTCCGTAAAAGAAACAAAAGTTACTTTATGGCAAAATAATGCTATTTTGATGTTTTACAAAGTAGGTATAAATTGGTGTATTTGTGATTACATAGATTAAAATGAATATGGCACTAGATAAGGAAATTTAAGTGCAGTATCCCAAGTACATCGTTTGAAATGCATGCAGTGAATAGCTTGAAAACGTACACCAGATATTTGAGAATAGAATAGTGAAAGACATAAAGACTGAAGTGCGGTGGGGGCAAGAGCCTCTCTTGCCTCTCCCTCTCCTTGTCGAAGCAATTGGGTAGATTTATAGGACATTATTAGTTAGTTTATCTGTCTGCAAATACGATTTCTGTCTTTGACAATGACCTCATACTTCAGGCTGTAGTGTTTATTTTTTTTTCTTATTATTATCTGAGAACAATTTATATCCAAGTGCCAGGGCCTAGCTGTTAGGCACTATCTCGTAATTGCCTAGTGGGACTAAGAAAACCCTGGGAAATCAATCAGAACTCTAGATAAGAGCTGTACTCGAAGTCTGCGATAATCACTAAATAATGGGGGCTACGTTCGGTGTCTTTGTAATAGGAAACCAAATTGTTCTTTCTTGCGAGAACAAGATACAATATAGAAAGACTTTATCTTCCAAGAGGAAAGGTGGCATAGTGGCAATTTCGCTTTAATTCATCAACGTTTAGTGTAAACTAAGAAAAGTGTACTGTAAAAGTTCATTTTAACAAAGAAACTTAATACCCTGAGATATATAAAAAATACTATCTTTAATCTTATATTAATAACGATCTTATGATCTATTTGAGATTAAAATACACTCGAAAATAACATTTTAATAAAAAAGGATTTTCCATTTGATGCTTAACTTTAGAATATAAGAATCACGTTTGAGGTTTGGAGAAAATGTATATGCAAACTTGAATACATACATTGTTCGCTAATATTTCTATGCATTAAAACCTTTTTAAAAAGCTTTCCTTGATGGTATTTATTGAGAAAGAGGAAAGTGTCTGAAAATATAATAACATTATTATTGAAAATAATCGTTTATGGAAATCTACTAGTAGGGATCCCCAATAAAACATTATACAGTTAAGTGAAATCAATAAAAAAAATAGTAAATTAATGAAATTGAAGGGTTGGGTAGAGGTAAAGCACTTCACCGAAGTTCCAACTTGTGGAAAAACGATGTTGAAAATATAGGAAGCTTAAAAATGTCACTGAATCACCTTTAATAAAATAACACTTATTCTATATCAAATATTGTTAGTTTTAGTACCAATTTTAATTATATTTTACAATTCAAATTAAACCGAAGTACTGGAAAAGTTGTAAAATTAAATTCCATGCATGTGCCCTTCTTGCAGAGAACACTAGTAAACTTAAGCCATGTAAGAAAATACAGAAATAATGATTTATTTTTCTTAAAGCGTGCTCCCAGAACTATATTTGACCTTATAGAAACTACTAGTTCTTTGCGTAAACGCACTACAAAAATAAATAATGTCTGTAGTAGTGACTTAATAATACTATTTTAGTATTGTAAGTATGCATCTTGATTACACCATCTGAGTAAATTATATGTATGAATAAATTGTTATTACGTTCATAAATACGCTAGGAAATTTCTAAGGATTCGCTAGACCTTCGGTTTTTGATAAAGTAGTTCGAAACTACTCCGTTCAATGAACCCAGGGGCAATCGAACCCGAGACCACACGCACAGAAAGCGAGCGCACTAACCTTTATCAACCCTGAGGTAAAACTCTGGAATATCACCATTTTCTTCGTAAAGCTTTCGCTTTGCATTCAGGAGTTCCTTGAATCGTAATCATCGGTTGATCATCTTCATTGCAGTTTACAAGTGTTTCTTCTTAGTCACACAAGTTAAATACCTGGATGATATCTTCGATTTAGGCCCTAGTCGTCTAATTTCCACATCCTTTCCACTACCTTGTTTCGTCCTGAGTCATACATGCCTAAAGGTAATAAATAAATAGGTTTAAATTCAAACTGTCACCATTTTTATGATCATTATATACAAGACTTGAAATGAAAATTATCTTATCTTGTTACAACAGTTCTTTACTGTTTGAACTTATGTCTTCAGATGACTGTATCGCTTCTGCAATTATATTATTTACCTGATTCTCTCCTGTTCTTATTTACACATTTATTCACATGCTTTTTAAACTTTTCGTTTTCCTTAAATCAACACAAGAACTCGACAACCACTCAAGCGGCTGAAAAATTACTGTACCCACAAATAGGACCTACAGACAGTGAAAAAGCAGCTGCCAATAACGTTTAAACATCAGCAACTGAAACCAATGTCATTGCTGACATATATAACCATCACCATAATCATATTCAGACATTTCCAATCCACTGCTGGATGAAGGCCTCACCCTTTTCTTTCTACACATCTCGGTCTATTGCTATCCTTAACCATTTAGGTCCTGAAAAAGGTTTGATTTAATTTATCCATCTAGCATTTGGACGTCGTCTTGGTCGTTTCTTTTTCTTGGAAATCCAATGCAGTACAATCGCCTATGTCTATGTGATCGGCTCTTCTCCACTTCATCTTCTTCACAGTTTTGATTATATCTTCTACTTTTCTTCTGCGCCAATCCATTTATTTGTCTTCCTATCCCTCCTTGCTTTTCCTAGCATGCATCTATTAACTGCTCTTTGTGAGACTTTTAATCTATGAGTCGTTTCCGCATTCATTGTCCAAGTTTCATGGCTGTACATTATCACAACAAAGACATATTTATTATAAACTTTATGCTTGACACACATTGGTAGCGTAGTCTTCCAAACGAACTCCACGCCATTTTACATCTTCTATTTATTTCATTCGTACACATGGCATTCAATGTTTAGAGTTAGCCTAGGTACACATACTCATCAACTATGCCTGCTGTCTCTCTGTACATCCTTATTTCCCTCTTTGCAGCATGTTGATTGTATATTACTTTTGTTTTACTTAAATTCATTTTAAGGCCTATTTTCACTCTCATTACTCAGTTTTCCCATTCTTGTTTGTAGTTTTTCAGTACTTAAAGCAAACAAGACTATATCATAAGCGAATCGTAGGTGATTAAGGTATTAGGCATTGATATTTATTCCAACTTCATTCCAGTTCAAATTTTGGAACACTCCGTCCAGCACAGCCGACAATAGTTTTGGAGAAATTGAATCTCCTTGCCTTACCCCTTTTTCAACTTTAAATTTCTCATTCTCTTGATGTAGTCTAATGACAGATGTGGCAGTCGAGTAAATATTTCCTAGTAAATTTATGTATGCAATTTAGATACTTTGATGTTCAAGTGATTTAAGTACTGCTGTCAAGAAGACCTAATCGAAAACTTTTTCAAAATCTAGACATACTGGGAATTCATATCCATTAGTCTATTCGATAACTTCATGGAATGCTTGTATGTGGTCCATTGTCCTAAATCTACGACGAAATCGTATTGTCCCCTTCCCTGGTTGAAATCTAAGTTTCGTTCAATACGATTCAAAAGAACTTTGTTGAATATTTTGTATAGAACTACCAGTAAACTAATTGGTCTGTAGTTTTCGACGTGTTCTTTGAGCCCTTTCTTGTACAACAAAATGACAACAGCATTATTATTACTTGACGGTACTTCCCTCTTCCTCAGGCACATTGTGAATTATTTGACAAGTTCTTCTTTCAACTTTTCATCATATCATTTAAACATCTCTGATATGAGTCCATTTTAGCTGGTGATTCTCCGTTCTTGATCCATGGCAGTACTTTATCCACTTGTTCTTTCATTACGTCTGGGACTAATACATAAATATTTTTTTTCTGAATCTTCATTTCCTAGTTCTTCTTCGAAGTAGTACAATTCTAAGTAGAAATTTTTAAACATTTTTATAATTTCCTTTCTATTTCGTGTTACGGTCTCGTCTGGTCTCTTAGCTGCCATTATTTGTTTGATTCCCCACCATGAGCTGCTGTTTAGTTTTCTTCAGGCTCATGTTTTCATTGATTGTATTTCTAACAAGATGCTAGTTGTTTATTCGTAGATCCTCTCTTATGTTTTATGTAGTTCTTTGTACTAAATCCTCTTTACGTAATTCCCTTCTTCTTTCATTTCCCTCCTTTTCTTCATTAAGAGGTTAGTTTCTTCTGAAATTTTCACCTCTTTTTTCTTTCTGATGCCTGCAAATTCCTCGCCTGTTTCTCTTATTATCTCAGTCAGTATTTTATTTCTGCTATTGATCTCTTCTTTATCTTCTATTGCTTCCAAGGCGCTGAATCTTTTGCTTAGTTTTATCTCGAATGTCTGTCTGTGTTTTTCTAAATTTTCTGTATCTAAAACTGGCGGTTTTCCTCTTCTCCCTCTCAAATCTAGTATTTAGTTTCAACTTAAATATAGCTATTCTATAATCATTCGAGATTTTGAATCTTTCTGAACAAATATATCTTGAAGAATTTCCTAATTATTAGATACAACGTAGTCTATTTCGTGTCTAGCCCCATTTGTGCATTTCCTTGTCCACTTCTTCTGGGGCGGCTTCTTGAAAAATATATATTGGAAACCAACAATGTGTTAATTTCTTAGAATTCCACTAACTTCTCTTCCCTCTTGTTTCTGTTGCCAAGTCCAAAGTTTCCCAATTTCATGTCACTGTTCCGTTTACTTCCTGCTTTCGCATTGATGTCTCCCATTACAATTTTGTAATGCGATTTGTTAACATCCAAAATCTTTTGTACCTTCTCGTATAGGTCTTCCACTTCTTTCTCCGAATGTGACGTTGTTGGAGCATATACCTGTATAACTTCCATGCTGTATCTCTTGTTTATCTTTATGATCCGTGTCCTCAGATTTTTATTAATTTTAAAACCAACGCCTATCGGTTTACCACTTCCTGTCCCTTTATAGTACAACGTTTGCCCTGACGGTAGTTCCAACTGGTCTTCATTCGTCTTCTACACTTCTGATAATCCTATGATGCCCAACTTAATTCTTATAATTTCATTCTCCAATTCCTCTAATTTGTCCTCTCCAGCAAGTGACTGACAGTTCAGAGTCACCACGTTTAGTTCTTTCGAGTCGCAGTGTCGTTTTTCTGGCATTCTACACTTCAAACCCGTGCATTTTAACCCTCTCACTTCCTGCACGGGTGACCGCTGACGCTGCCAGCTACATTCTCCCCTCCGGGCAATGAGTACCTTCAAGGCTGTTTCCTTATTTGTACCATTATGCGGTAGGAAAGAAGGGCTGCAGATATTTGACTCACCACGCTTTCTGCTTGTGCGGATTGGTGAGCAGTCAATCCATGTTCGTTCTCCAAGTAGTTGCTTGGGTACTAACAGGCCCCAAACGTGATCGTATAGATTGGACATTAGGCGACTTTCCCGGTCGGTTCCCTTAAGCCTTAGCAAAAGGAATTAAGGGTCTCCTCCCAGTTAGTGGCAGTTAACCTTTTGGGGCGATAATCCCGGTTTCCAAACCCAGATCTCATAATACAAAATGGAAAACCGTCACAGGAAAGTTATCTTTACAAACTAGGCACTTGCAGTCATTCATATTTTGGCTTCTTCTTCATAATGTTGACACAAAATTTAGTGCTTATGTAGATAAAGGGTGGAAGAAAAGACTAGATCATTTTGCGCAAAGTGCTTTTCCTCGGAAGTGCTTCCTTGCATCCAACCCTTCAATTGTAATAACTGTTTTGTTTGATCTTGGGAATTGTTTTTTTTTTTCAGTAAGAAAATATTAGTTTTTTGGTCGTGAACTAAACTCTTAACAGCTATTTCATATTAATAGATACGTTCAGATTGTTGAATATTGTCACTTAACTTACATTTTTCTTTCTAATTTTCATTGTCATATTTTGTCGACAGGAGTACAGCATGCATCTGGGCAAACGATACAAGGTACGTTACGATAAGTTTGTTTTGCTTTACAAATATTTTTCTTCTTCTAATGGTATATTCATAACTATAAAGTACTTTTAGGATACTAATAGTAATATTAAAATTTAAAAAAATGTAAATAATATAACATAGAAAAAAAATATAGGTACAATACTTTCTAATATTTTGAAGTACCATAAAACTGTTAAAAGTATATTATAATAAATAAATAATTCAAAATGAAGTTATTTTTCTTCAAATCTGGCATTGTGTTGCTAAATTAATACATTATCGGTAGCAAGTAGTGCAGTTCAGTTCGTAGAGCACTGGCTTCGTATATCAAAGGTCCCAGCGACCACTCATATTAACTGAAGTTGTTCTAGAGTTTTCCTCATGTGAATAAAGCTAATGCCGGGATGTCACCTTCAAATTAGGCCCTAGCCGACTCTCCTCTATCTGGCCTGAGTCATAGACGCATAAAGGGAAAAAAAAAGAAAAAAATAATCAAATCGAGATGAATCGGTTAGGATATATATTTTGTATACTATTATGTTACTCAAGTTATGCGATTAAGAAAAATCTTCGAAAATATTGCAACTATCCAAGTAAATACTTCAGTTCACTTAAACTCATCATATGAACAATATTTTTTAAGTAGTGGGTTTAGTTAGTAAAGCTTACCAGTTGTTTTGGTATACGTTACTCCTTACATTCCGTTTTACGTACCTTTATACTTCAGAAGAAATAGATTCGGATTTGAACCAGCACTACGATCATACATAAAATATGCGTGATGCTGTTTGAATAGTGGCTTCAACGAACTGGTATTGTGATCGCATTATTTATTGGAATTCACTTTAGGTTAGTTCCTAATTGAGTATTTTGAAATCGATTACTGAATAGAGCTGATCATATCACAGGGTAATTTTTACTGTTCTTGTTATTTCTAATACCCTTTCCGTTCTCTTTCTCGAAAAATTTGTTCCCAGTCATCTTTCATGATTGGGAAATTCTTAGGCTATACACCAAAAGAATCTAGAATAGATAGATAGATAGATAGATAGATAGAGAGAGAGAGAGAGAGAGAGAGAGAGAGAGAGAGAGAGAGAGAGAGAGAGAGAGAGAGAAAGAAGCTAGCTTCATAATTATATATCTTTTTATCACTCTTTTATGAACAAACTATTTTTAAGGAATAACGTTCGAGGACAACTCTCTCCTCGCCTATTGTGGAGAATACAACAATGAGTAGAGCGTTGGCTTCTCATTCTTGAGGTCTTGGTTTCTTTCTATCTAACCTGCCGGTTATTCCGGGTTAGGATTTTCCGAGAGCTTTCCCTCAGTCTTTCCAATTGCACTTCGAAACTAGGACTTGGTCGACTTTCTTCCAAGATCTTCTCCTCACTTCTATCCCGGTCAGTGCTAGAGTTGCCTAAAGGCCATAAATTAAATTTGAAATTTGAAATTCGAGGACACATTTGGCATTTTACAACGGAAAAACACTTTCATGTTTCCAATAATAACTTTGAACATATTTTACGTTATATAGTAATAACAATGATTATTAACTTTATTTGTTTCCAGGTAACAGTGAAAGAATTGCTGGTGGTCAGTATGCCACGCGTGGCCAATTTCCTTTCATGGTTGGTTTGAAAGCCGGTTACCTTTATGTTGGAGCTACTCTTCTTAATGAACAGTGAATTTTAACTGCTGGGCACTGTGTGTAAGTATATTTATAAATTAAGACTTATTGTCAGATAGTAACACTACAATCTAAAATATAATCAATAAAATTGAACGAATATAAATTAAATCCCATTTTAGGTTTCTCTGAGTTACGCGAAATCTGGTGTGTTTACTAAAATGAAGCTCAGGATGAATATAGAGACTTGTAAGTCTCTTCTGTTCAATTAATGTTTTTTTTTTTTTAATTAAATGCTAGAAAACTGGGAGCAAGGTGGAAGCAATTAGGGTCGTTAGAGTAGTAAGTGCGAAGATAACATTAACGACACGACTTCGTTGACTATACAAAACCTTAATAGAGTAATTAAAGAAGGGAGACTGCATTGCCTACTGACACAGTTCGAAGTTGTTACTTTATCTGATGAGATCACATTAGCAATGATCGATGCGCATTTTTCGATAAGACATTAAGTTGTATTATGCTGTTGAATGGTTTTTTTTTTCAAACTTATAATGATCGTTACCACTCCAAAATATCTTTTAGCATTGTACTGTTAACGATGTTCCGGTGAACTCAATGGCCTTTGTCTCTTTACCTTCCAAAATAGAGATAGTCAAACAAATGTTCATGTGAAAGTGGAATATAAAATCAAGTCTTCATTAAGCATGTAGAGAACCTCAAGAGATAGTGACGAATGGTAAATGTACTAAATATAAAAAGCTGAAGCAAATTCAGTGAAACATATTCCAACCAGATGACAAAAGAAAGGGGGTGCACTAGCAAGTATTGTTCAGTTTTAAAACTTTAGAACTAAAACTTTTGTAATTCAGAATCTTAAGATTTATTTTCAGAATCGGAAACAGTGACCTTTGAAATTTCCAAACATGATAGATAATCTATGAAAATTGGTACACTATTTTCTAAACGTAAAGTGGTTTTAGTTGCCGTAAGTTTCACATTATAAGTAGTGCATAACCAAAACAAAGATACATCGAATCTTATAAACTCGCGTACAATTTGTGCACTTAATTTAATCACTCGTTTCTGAAAGATTGTGGTAGTATAATATACTTTACTTTCATAACAGTGAACAACACAATAAATTAGAAGAGAGGAAAATGTCACTCTTTATCAATGAGAAAGTTATTATATCTCAATCGAAAAGAGTGGTTTTCAAAGAAATACCATCGCTTTTTAGATGGGAATTCCATGCTTTACGGATATAATATATTCCTCAAATTACAAAAGGTTATTTCGCATGTTTTTAGAATGGTTTACAATGCATCATGGGTAGTAGTGAAGTTTGCTTTCCTTCATTTGTTACCGCGAATGTTATCAAATGAATCCCTACTGTGAAGTTATTCGCGTGTATTTAAAAATGACAACATAAGACCTGAACTCTTCGAGCATTGCTTTCAAGTGCTTGACGGGACGAAGATACTTTTTTGATGGGGTTCTCTTGCAGTTTTACAGCTTTGGAATAAAATATTGGATTGTAGGTAAGAAGGATAGAAATTCAAATTCTAAGGAGGTTATTTTTTTCTCTTTTACTTCTACGGACATTGATTTTCATTCTTGCTTACAAATAAATGCTCCATTGTGCCTTTTTTTAAACATTTTCAACATTGTATTCCATCGTTTTATGGTCAAAAGGTTATATGGGCAGAAAAATGCATCTAAACAGGAGATTACATTTCCATTGAAAAGAGCTACTGTATATTCCATCTTTTTTCGGGTGGAATTTTAGTTTGAATACTGTCAGGTATAAATTTATTTTAGGTGATGTATATCAATATACAATACAGAGCTTGTCTCATTTGCGAGAGGTGAGTGTTTGATTGGGAGTTTTCTGCTGCATTTAAAATATGAATGCATTCGTTTCATGAAAATGTGATATAAGGATTTTACATTTTAGTCCAGTGCAGTGCCACTATCTCTTCTGTCAATGCATTATTAAGAATAATATGAAGTAAAGTTATTTTAGTATACTCCAAAATATTTACATGGTCTCAATTTATGCCATTTCCATTGTTATAGGATTTGGTCACTTTACACCTATCACTTCAGATGAAATTCCTACTGTTGTTTTTTTTTAATAACCTCTCTGTAACCTACTACCAAAAGGTACCTACCTCATATATTTTCATCAGATGTTTCAGAGCTGCTTTAATTTTTAAACCTAGTGTAAAACTATAAAAATGAGTGTGACTATGTTTGTCCTCTCATCATGCCAAAACGGCTTGACCGATTGGAATGGTTCTTCGCACATCATCAGATATTTGACCCTAGTGGGAAGAAATTATGTCAGTCGCCATGTTTGATTGGAATAACCACCTAAAAACATTTTCCACGCTGTTTGATCTAGATGTACAAGGTTTGGCAAAACGGTGTATTATCAAGAGTGATTTAAGAAAATATTACTACTTTTTGAAAAAGTATCCACCTTGGATTCAAAATCGCATATTTTACTCACCCCTCACCAACGGGCGGAAAAAATCACCTGGTAGTTATTACTAAACAAATGTTTCTACAGAACAATATATAGATATTTTGTTAGACCATTATTAATTTATTATCATAATTAATTCCAGTAATAATATGTATGTATTGAAATATGATTTTCAGTGAAAGGACTAAATAAATATTCTTTTCTAACATAGAATAGGCAGCAAATTTAAGGTGGTTTTGGGTGCTCTGAATCCACGCTATGCCGATCAAGAAGAAGGATCCTTAACTATCACTGGGAGCGAAATACATATCCATCCTCAATATGATATACCACTTAAACCAAATAACGATTTGGCACTCTTGAAATTACCACACCCAGTTAATTTCACAGGTTAGTAGAATATTATAGAAATATTAATTTATTTTACGCTTTAAGTAATGATAATTGTTTGTCACAATTGTGTATGAAAATTAAAATGTAAATAAGAACACAACCGTCTCTTCAATTATAAGATGAAATTCTCTTGCAAATAAGAATTATGTCATAAATATTATCGATGAAACGCCATTTCTTACACTCGAGCGTTTGATAATTTAAACGGAAAAAATATCCTTGTTATTAATCTTTTTATATTATCAATTTAATTAGATATTCTTAATAATAGACATGTTTTTTTCCTTTCTTTGAACAATATATTTTCTGGTTTATTTTACTTCTAATTATCCATTCTCGTTAGGAGATAAGACTCAAGCGTTGAATAGTCACTTGTAATAATTCAAACGAGACTCTATTGGTCGATGTTATATTTCTAAATGATGGATCACAAAATATTACAGGATAATTCGCTGTTTAAGTCCACGAAACATACTAAAGATTCTCTGACAAGGAACACTCGCCAGTTGACAGAGCCCGATTTTGATGAACATTTGTATGTAGGTAGAGTGCCTAGATAAACCTTTAGGTGCTGTTGTCAACAACGGAACCGAGAAAGATGAAATGTAGAGAGCAAGTAATTCGAAGATAGAGTACAAAAAAATGTCTTTTCTTTTATAAAGTGTTGCATATATTGAAAGCAAATGGCTATTAATTGATACTGGACAAGAGGTGATACATGCTGGAGGGTATGACGACGATGACCATCTGAAAAGTATCCATCTTAACATAACTATGCATCATTGTTTGAAATAGTAAGTGGGTCATGTGGCGTATCAATCTGTGTTGGAATGTTTAATAAAGAACAACGATGAAGTTAGTTTTGGCTTAACTTTTATCGTGTACAAGAAAATAACACGTGAAATTGACCTAGAGAATATGTGAATCAAATGATGAAAAATTATTTTTTGTTGAACAAGAACCAAACGGCTACAAAAAGACACTGTTGATAACAGACTGGTTAGTCGGTCTAAATAAGTCATTTATGGTGCCGAACACCATGATAACAGAGCATCTCGGGGGAACATTTATGGACCGAGCTGAGGGCGTATGCGAGAGATTTAAACGATAACAATGGCACTGGACATCACGGGAAGTGTCCGAGCTGTCGGCATAATACCTAGAAGTTAGGCGATGGACACCTTCTTAACGGAGTCAGTTAGGATAACCAAACACAAGTAAACATTTAAGAATAACATTTATTGAAGGTCTTCGCTAGCTAAATTGAAGAATACAAGATTATATATATATTAAACATGGATCTTTAAAGAAGAGATGTCAGTACACCTCGTCGACGTTGAAGTTCTGAATCATGATGCAAATTTAAACATATTAAATATAAAATATCAAGAATACAAATGAGTTTAAGTTGAGCTCCAAATTCCAAATTATACCGAATCAAATACATATACCATTTTAGTTAATTTAGAGAGAGGAACGTAAATTTTGAATTTAAGATGTTTTGAGCTGTTGATATGTCGAATTAGATGCACTTCGTGTTCTAAGTTCAAATTGTCACTTTCATTGTTTAAACCAAAAACGTAAAATTCTGTAATTCTTCACAGTCCAAAACGAAGAGTATTTTGTAGATAGCTGTTTGTAGAATTTAGGGTGAAGCTGTAGCGTCTATAAGCGTCTGTCCGCGAGTGCTCGAAGAAGGCAGATTTCAGTAATATTTATAATAGTTTATTTTCGAATCGAAGGAAGTACTGATCAATTTCATGTGGGAAAAGTATTCAAGGTGAAGCTTAAATGATTTCTTGGAAAGGTTCTTCTGTTACTGTTCACATCACTAATAAGTTTCCAGGTTGTCACGTGGTTCTAGAGAAGGAGAAGGTACACATGTGACAATTCAAAGTTCTTGTGAACCAAGGTTAAATCGTGGTTTCATGGAAAGAGTTCTTTCGTAGGGATTTATACATGGGAATAGAAATGCTCTCACAGTCATGTTGCTCTGTTCTTACATAATAATTGTTACCTTGGAGCTTGAGATAATTTTGGCGTTTGAACATGATTCATTACATAATAGACGTCGAGACAAATCTTAGAAACAATTCAATATAAACCAAATGTCTTAGAAAGTAAATACACTGTTATACAAAATTTTAAGAAAACAATGAAATTAATAAATTGAAATATGTGGTCAAACAACACTGTTATGTTGGAAAATATGATTCTCGTGACCGCAGCATGCAGTGCAATATAAAGCTTTCAAAACACTAACGGAAGATGAAGTACCAATATCAGAAAGACGTAATGCTAGGTTAAAGTAACATTCCCTAGGTCAATTTCACATGACATTTTATCGTACAGGATTAGGGTCATGCGAAAATCAACCTCGTCATTGGGTCTTTTGGAACATTCGGGTTAGTGTTGTAAAAACACAGTTGATTTTTTTTTTTGTGTGAAGTTTATTTGTGTTCTTTGTAATCAGCAGAATTGGAGTTAAACTTTCATTCATTCATTCCAATTTACGTTGCTTTGTTTTCCTACAGACTTACGAGGAAAATGATGGGATTATTTATGCATTTCCTGCGACATCACTATACTTCATTTTTCTTCAGCCTAATAAACATAAGGATTAACTAAATATGTATGGGCTCAAGTTATTTAGTATAGTTTGTATTGAAATACTACTAAACTTCTACGAAATTGAAGGAATATTTTGAATTATAATAGGAATTTAAGTTCCTGGATATAATACAACTTCGAACACATCGTTACTATAAACTGAAAAACTATAAATTCTTACTGAATTATACTCCCATTCCGTTTATACAATACATTAATTTCAATTACAATATTCTTCAAGGAAGATATATATTTTTGATCATATTTACCATCCTCAAATTATCTTTAGCTCAAAATCCCGGGAAATAACCTGCTTCTATTCAAGGGCAGAGATATATGTTTGGGTTTACTAGTATATTGTTTTTTTTAATTTGAATTTAATTTTTAAGGCCTTTAGGCACCTTTGGCTCATGACGGATTGATGATGATGAGATGAATTGGTGAAATGAAGAAAGTGGGAGGAAATGGGAGAACCAACGCACCTTAAGAAAGCCAACGCTTACGCTGTTTGTCCACCACAAAACCCACATTGGGTGAGCAGGAATTGATCCGACGACCGCTAGTGCCAGATGTGAGAGCTCTACCAATTGAGCCACCGCGACCCCACTAGTACATTGTGTTTCACTATGAAAACACCGGGCATTACTCCCTCATGCTCCGAGCTCCAAGGCTCACCCCATACTAAAAATACATGAAATACCACGGTGAAAATATATACTGTGGAAATATATACAGATAGAGACAGTGTAACAAAAATATCTTATGTTATATGCATATTTGAAAACAGTTGTATAAACGCATAATTAATACTCTTGTAAACAAACAACTACATATATGTTTCTTTTAATGTGTGTGCTGCAATAAGACTCTAAGAACTATTATTTCAAAGCATATCATAATGTAACTACGTCCCGTGGCTCCCCTTCCTCTCCGCTTTTTTTAAAGCATAGGAATAGCTATCGGCACGTAACAGTATAGTGGGCATTTAAAAAATTAAACTTTAAAATAGGGTTCTTCTTAATTACCTATATAAAAGTAATTCTTGCTTGAAGAGACGTTAGCAGTATTACAAATTGCTGCACTGAAAAAAAAAACGAAATTTAGAAAATAAACCAAAGCTCATGTTTTTTAATAAAAAACGGAAGTTTTAGGAAAAAACCATTTTTTTTGTTTACAACACTAATTCCAGCACAGAATTATATATAACATGATCCATTTACTATTTAAAAAAATAGGCATAAAATAATAAAAAAAATAAACAGTTTCAAACATAAATGGTAATTGATCTTTGATAATGATGGTGACAACAACAACTGAGGGCGTAAACTAATATTTCTTGTTAATATAAAGTTTTGGTTTACAGACACATCTGTGCATCAATAGCACAGCTACCAGCAGTTCATTGACTGAAACATCATTAAGATATTTTGTAAAGATATTTATTTATATCAATATACTTACTGACAGAGGACTGTGGCTGTTTATACTTGCTGATGTAATTTATTTAATATTTTTTGTTTAAAATTTACAAAGTTAACGGTTTCAGGATAATTAATAGATCTTTCTGTTGATTGCAGAACAACACCGGTCTTAGACGTACTTGATTCTCAAAGCATACAAAATAAACTATTTAATATGATACTATAGAACTTATATGTGATTCTATGTTCAATATAAGTGTTTAGATTTCATAAATTAGTTCACTTATTAACATATATCAAAAGTCAATCTATAAACGCCATCAATTTCATGTATAATACAACGAAATGTCAATTTTTGTAAACTTATGACTTACAACGTCAGTTATTTACAATGTTTTGAGCAATGTTAAAACTTTAAATTTTATTTTGTACTTCTTTCGTATTTTATTACACTCAAGGCATCATTGTCTAATGAAAGATATACTTAAAACTTATACTATCTCGAATTTCAATCATTACCACTGTACCTTTTTCTAAGTAAGCTTTACTAGATATAAGTTCCAATGTAATTTATACTAATTTCATGTTAAAATTTACGTAATTGACGTACTCAATATTTCCTTGAGTTATTTTGTGTTCCCATCTCTGAAAAAAATTCAACACGTTTATCACGTGAATAAAAATAAGCTTTGATCTAGTTGCGACCGATTTCTATCGGTATCTTCCTTTTGATATCCCTATCCCTAAAGCAATACAGTACCTTGTTCAAAAACTTACCAGTTATCATATTTGACTAAAATGTAAATATGGATTCAACGATAAATACTTTTCAATGATGTTTTAGATACAGTACAGCAAATTAGCTATAAAACGAACGCTTAACAGTCAATATTCTTAAGAATTTTAAAGTTTCATCTAATTATTTCAGAACTAAAAACCAGTTTAAAATTTCAGAGACATATTATATTAGTTTGAACCTTTCTGATTGAACTGAGACAGAATTTTATGTATCAACACAAATTTTCCTCCTTAGTGACCCTCGGGAACTGCCAGTAACACATCTAACTCAAAAAACGTACCGGTATATTACATCAAGCAATAGATAATGTGAAGCAGGTTTTAGAACACGGTTTAGGTGCTATCTAATAACAACGGAACTCACATTAATATTTTTAGATCCAAAGAAGTCAGTTTCGGTTTTCCGAATATTTGAGACCGTATGAAATTGTGAAAACATGTCATCTTTATCTATTAGACCGCACTTATAAGTTTTCGGAATACGGTCAAACACCTTGGTTCACTACTGCAACAACACTATCGTAGGGTGAGCGCGTTAATGTTAATGTCTTGTACTAGAAGAAGACTTAGGCATTTATCTATTCACTAAACCATCCACAAAATCTCTTGCCGGAGACAGTTTAATTATCGTTACACGATAGTTTGTTCTTTATATATTGATAAATGTGACGTAGTCTGTTTTGACCTTACGGAAGAATTAATACGGACACTCAAAGCGTTCATAAAGTCTGTACTCACATTTTAATTAACTTTATGCATTTCGACAATTCGTAGACTTTCGACAGCTTGGCTGGCTCCCAGTAACATTAAAATGTGTAAATCATTCTAAAATGTTAGACACTATTTTACATTCGGTTAATTCCACGCTGTATAAATTTTCTGTATAACATTTCTCTTTGATTACTCCTTGTAGTGAGGCAATAATATTCGGTATGTTCTGTAGTACATAAAAATAAACAGTCAGTAATCCGATCACATTTTTGTTGAAACCAATTATCGTGTTTCATCTCTATTAAACTGTAGAAACAGTATATCTCTTAACTATTTTGTGTGCTTATTTTTATATTTACAGACACCATACAACCTGTTAGCTTACCACCAAGGAATGCTGGCAGCTATGCTGGAGATGCTGCAGTTGTAACAGGGTGGGGACTTAATGAGAATAGTTAGTAATCTATACATATTATTACTATAAGCTTTAAATTCTCAGTAGTGTAATGATATGAGATATTTTAATTTGAATTCTCTGGGAAGAAAGAAATTAGATTTTCGGTTACCATGTTTCTGAGTAGTAAGTTCTTATGGGGTATAGCATTTATTGTCTATAGGGTTATATCCTTTTGTATATTGGCTTTCATTTAGTGTGACTTAGCTTTCTGTATCCTGATTGGTTAATTTTACGTGTGCATGGGTGAAATGACACTCTACGTATGTTACAGAAGTTCAGTGTAAAATAATTTTATGTAGTGCACCGTACTTCTTGTCATAGAGATTTTTGTGAAGCTTCCGGTGTAAAAAGCTATATGGCTATTGTGTGGTTCCGGATTTGGATGCTTGGAATTATGATCGTAAATGTCTGCAGATGAAGGACTGCAGTACCACCTTCTATTGAAAAGTGTTCTTCTTGTTAGTTTCAGGCTACTCTTTTCCTCCATTTGCAGCAGGCTTGATTGTGTGGGTGAGATCGCGAAGTATCAATCAAACTCACGGTAGCCTGAAAAACAATTTTTGTTTGTATCCGGTAAAGGACTAAATAATTGTATATAATTACATTGTGCACCGAAAATTATAATATTGAAATTGGTAATTTGGTAGTGAAACTGGTTTACGGTAAAGATAATATCGGTATGTGAGACACAGTAAACTATGAGAAGTCTGATTGTTTTCATGATCCATTGTTTGATTAGTTTGTGTTGTATTCACACAAATTGTTAAATAGTTCTATTCACAAATTCAGTTTATGATTTTGATGCGAAAGTGATTTCTCATTTGAAATCGGTTGTAGTTAATTTTGTCAATTTTCACAGCAAGAGAGATATCTTTCAATTTATTGTATGTTCAGCTTTTCTTAGTGCCAAAAAAATGGCTCTTGTTGTTTTGAAGAATAATCCTCGTCTACTGTTATCATTTAAGAATTCAGAAAACCAAACCTAACGTAGCATATAGCAAATTGCACGATGAATACTGCGTCAGACCTCATTCCGTTTTGCATCCTCCATGTATGGAAGTAAAGTTCATATATTTTGAATGGTTCTCTTTATTTCTTTTTTAATGTGTTGTGTTCGCGAAAAGTGCAGGTTGAGTAATCTGGCGACGTGTAATGTACTTTTGTGCCTCGAGCTAATAATTACATTACAGTAGGTAAGGGACTGAAGGTTAGGTAGTCTACTCATGTATTTTGAAACAAATGTAACTTAAATACCAAGATGAATGCAAGAATATCGAAGAAAGGAGAATAGCTGGAACATATGATAATCACGTAGTGTAAAAGCTAACGATACATATACTCCTTTGGGAATCTAACTGTATGATTATATCAACATTTTGGTTCTACTGTGTAATAAAAATAAAATTCGTTTCGTTTCATATGATATTGAATTTAGTGTGATAAATATCTGCAGTGGTGATGGGATAGTTTCACTTTATTCAAATTATGATATGACGTAACTCAGTGTCAATTTTTAAAATTATTTAAACGATTATCATTAAAACATCAAATTTTGTCTTAAGAGTTTTTTCCAGTTTAAAATGCAAAGCACAGTACTAACGGAAGATACGTTATCATTCAATCAAAACATAATAAATTATAACTTCTGAATTCACGCTTAACAATGATCTTTTCGTTATCTGAATCCTAAATAAGATAAAGTTTAAGTAAAACGTTCCTTTTAAGTAGGTTAATGTCAGCAAATACCATTACAGATGATTTTAATTGCCTGTAGTACTAGGAAGTTAAATGCACAGAATAATATTTTACTTGCATTAGAGTTGGTGTAAATCGCAAGATGTGGTATTTCTTCATCAATTAACAGACTAAAATTTATCAAAAGTTTCTATATATTGTTTATGTAAATAGAGCCACATATTTATTTGGCAGTGTAAACAATATATTTTCGTATTAGAATTTAGACACAAAAACTAACTCTGTGGCTTATGGAACTTGAAAGTTCGTAGTAGCAGTAACAAACGTTCGGCATTGTATTCCATCCTGGGCAACATCAGGGTCCGTTCTCATAACAAACATCTACTTCTCGAAGATTCATTCTAATATTGTTCTCCCAATTGCGTCTCGGTCTTCCTAATGGTATCTTTAAATCCGACTTTTCAATCAAGATAGAATATAATCTCCACCATCCTAGCTGCGTGCTCTGTCCATCTCACTCGTCGCAGTTTCATTATTCTTACATCTGGTGAATCGTACAGTCTGTGTAATTCTTCATTATACAGTCTCCTCCATTCTCCAGTCATCTCACTCCGTTTGGACCCGTATATCTTTCTCAAAATGTTGTCTTCAATCACTTATAATTTATGTTCAACTGTTAGGATCGTACTCCAACTTTCGCAACCGTAAATTACTACAGGTAGAATAACCGTTCTGTATACAGTATTTTCAATTTCAATTTCCTTTATATTAATGGGGATGTAAGAAGTTTCTGTACTGAATAGAAAAATGCTATGCCCGATACTAAACGACTTTCATTTCTTTCGTGCCCTTGTTTATGCTTGTTTACACATGCTCTTAAGTATTTAAATTTGATTATTTTTGATATGATCTCACCCTTAATTATTAAGTTTTCATTTCCTTCATATCCTCCGTTTAGGTTTGATATAATGTATTTTGTTTTCTCTATGTTTATCTATAGACTTATCTCATAGTACGTTCCTAATAAGAGAAAAACATTTTTTATTAAATTTACAATAATGTGGCTTAAGCTCTTCTTTCTTTCTAATTTTAATTTAATTCTGAGATTCATAGGTTGCGCTTCTCCATGCTTTTGGACCCTCAACTTTTATGCTGAGTAAATGCTGGTGTATTTCATGATCTAATGTATTTAATTTGTCATCGGTCTGTCCTTGCATTCCTTGCTCAAGCGTCACCTTCCGGTATCGTCTTCATCAAGTTCACTTCCTCTACAAGTGCGTACCAGGATTGCTCTTTTCTTCTGTACCAGTATTCAAACCCTTGATTTTCCTCCTTCCTCAATACTCAGGAGCATTTCCTCATTAGTCCACTCAGCGAATTTTAAGCAATCGATGCTATCAGAATCAAATGACATTATGTTTCTCTCCTCTACTTCTATGAGTGTGCCTTTCGCAAGTTCATAGAATATACAACGATCGCTGATGTTTTTTGTTTGTTTATTCTATTTTGCTGCAGAAGAAAATATTGCTATTTCTGTCTAAAACGGAATTTGTTTTGTCGATCTTATTATATCTTTTGATTTATGTTTATTGTCCAACTGCTTTCAATACTGGTGAAGGATTTCATAGTCTAAGTACTCTCCGCTATCCATCCTATATCCAATGTATCGTCGTCAGCAGGTTCTGATTCTTCACCTTTCTAATGTTCATTTGCTAGAAGGTGTAGAATAAGGACACCATCTCTGCAATGGTTGCTATGAGATCTTGATTATCGAAAACCAACACTCCTATGTCACAAGAGAAACATAGGATTTTACGTTTGGTCTACTGAATACTTATTCTTCTCACTTTTTGTAGTTTCCGTTTCTCCCTATTCCAAATACACTCTGAAAATAAATAAATAAGACTGGATACAACATCTCTGCCAAAAGTGTTTGCATCACTTCACAATTGTTACTTTGTTTTATTCAACTTTCCTTTACAGACATCGCGATTATCTATCTCTCTAAGCATTTCCCACAGCTGTCTCCAATGACCCTATCAGACGCCAGTTCAAGATGTATGAAATTAATGTACGTGTTTTCAGTTTTTTTTAGTTCGATATTGGAGGTTGAAGCGCATATTTGAAACTTTGCACTGATAGCTTAATGAGCATGTAAAGTAATACGACATACATTTTCTTGAATAATGCTGAAATGAACCAAGTCTTTGTTGTGTCCTTTAGTTATACAAGTATTCAGGATATTGCGACTATCCTTAAAAGAGCAAAAAATACAATAGATTTATTACAGTTGATAGTGACTAGAACAGTTGTAATATAACAACACTTTTTCAATATAATTTATTTACAACAAAGGTCCCTTTTTGATAGTGCTTATTAGTCAGGGTGACAAAATGTTGCACTATATGCAAAATGCTACTCTATTTACAGATTTTATTGCCCCATTTATTGAGTATTGCACGTATAGATTCACATTGTTACTTCTAATTGATTGTCCATTGTATACAAAATCATTGACACCGAAAACATGTTCTATGGTTTGTAATAAACAGTTCACTGTGACTAATGGTGTAAATGTTAACAAATTCACATCTTGTAATTGTGAATATAAACAAGTTAAATCATATTAATTGAAAACCGATTTGTTGCTTTTTGAAAACTTGAACATTTGCAATGGATACTAGAATTTTTCAAGTGGAAAGTTCATAACAGTTTATAAGTTTCACTGTCATCCCTTAAGGTAAATTTGCATTGTACGTCAGTGAATGTTAAAAGAAGGCCAATATTAGTTTATGCCGTAGATAAGTGACACATACGTTAAGGAAAGCTATTACATTATTCAAATAAATTGCTTGATATTTTGCAGGTACATATGAATTTCGCCTTAAGTGGACTGACAGGACAGTAATAAGTAATAGCGAATGTCCGCAATCTTGGCTAGTTCCAAATACTGGAGTTTACGCCGTAGATTCGTCTCTAGGTGGTGGATGTTCTGTAAGTATTTAGCAAAAATTTAGATAAGGTATATTTACGCCATCGATTATAAGCTCTGTTTATAAACATGGTCATAATCTTTCTTATCAAAAGAATTACTTTCCTCTTTCCATTTCAACACTTTCTCGTATATTAAAAGTCGTATTTATTTAATGTTGGAATAAACGTTCTAAAATATTATTTTGTTTTATCATCAATTTTATCTAGTTTACCTCATTAGTTTGGGTTCCTTATTATAACATAACCGATTGTTGCTTGTTTATTGACTGCTAATAACTAAATATAAAATTTGTTATTGTGAACAATAGTAAATTATATTTACTGTTAACACTGAACAAAACAGTCATGAATTACCAATCCTGTACTAAGCACGAACGCAATCTTCTGGTTAAAATCTCTATCTATCTATCTATCTATCTATATAAATATATAGATTATATCTGAATATCTGGTACAAAATTCACGGATGCTCACAGCAGAACAACGAAAATGTGTCCGACTCTGTTTCTTTTCGAGATTTCCAATTTGGAGCCTAAAATTGACTCCTGAATCGGCAAAGATTTCGCTTGAAATCAGAAATTATGTATTCAAAAAATTTTGTTTTCGGAAAGTGATTGTTAACTACTCTGTGAATACTAGGAGTGAATAATAGGAGTGATTCTATCAGGTTGTCAGTTTTGCTAACCTGGTAAATAGTTCTTTCTAAATCGCGCTACGACAGTTTTTTTATATATGAACTCTTCTAGTCATGGTAAACATAATATGTGAAGCACAGAACGCAGTGTTCAAAACTGTTAATATTACATGACGTTAAATGTGTAAATAGGCATACAAAATACTTCATCGCATTTCTTGCTCCCAGTTTAAAACACTGCGTTATGTGCTTGACATATTATGTTTACCATCAGCAGAAGATATCAGGTATCCAATAAACTGTCGTAGTGCATTAACAAAAATAAATGATATACCAAGCTGGGAACACTGACAACCCAATACGACTATTTTTTAAACTCATAATACACACGCTACTTGAAAATCACCTTCTGAAAATAAAATTTTATGTCAATACATATTTTCTGATTTATGACGAAATATTCGTTACATTTACTAGCAAAAGCACCCGCCCGTTGGTGTGAGTTGAATAAAATATGATGGCAACAGTCGTTGGGCTGTTCAACAATACTCGCTTCGACGTGGAGGACTGCGCCCTTAACTTTGTTAGTTTTGGGGTTTGCTTTTACTTAATCGTAATCAGACCTTCTGCAGGCTGCGTCCCCATGGTGCAGACATGCTGTAGCTGTTGTTACCAGCACCACCGCCACTACTACTACTACTACTACTACTACAGCAAAAGCAACAAAAATAGTACTACTACTACTAATATTACTACTGCCTCTAGTTCTAATACTACAACTGCTAATACTCCTGCAGATACCAGTACAATGCTTTAAAACATTACATCTAAATATTTTTATTTAGAACAATTCAAATTTAAAATTAAAAATATTTAGTTTATTTTCAACAATCCTAATTTAAATTTACAAAATATAAACTATTGTTATAATTTCCCTTGTAATGTTCTGTTAAGTAGGTAATGGAAGTGTAAATAACATGGGAGCTCCATTGCCGGCTGTCACAAGAGCTGCATGCCATTCTATTGGATTCTGATCACACATTTTGAAACCAAAATGTCCATCAAAGTTCCAGCTTGCCTTGCCATTCCTTTTCGTCGTGTAATATCCAATTACTCTCCAAATTGATGCTTCTTACAAATATTCTAATTTATTTATTTCCCATTGTTGTTCTAACTCGCAAATATAAACAATGTATTTCTTGCAGTTATAACAATAAAATTAATCTTTTTATTTATTACTTCGTGATACAGTCACTTCGTATTAATAAAAATGTGTCTAAAATATAAGTTGAAGCAATATCTGATCATGTGCGAAAAAGCATTGAAATTTGTTATATCGTTTTGGCGCCATTCTTAGACAAACATAGTTAATTTAATATTTATAGAGAGATTGAGAGACGTCGATTTTGAGCTCCAAAATTTGAAAGTTTTCATCTCGAAATCGAATTGCAATCGGATCCATGCTTACATGGTCTTTTTAATTGTTTTAATGTCAGGAATTCGTCTGTGGAATTATATGTAAAAATATTAAAAAAACTATTTAATGACATACTTTTCTTAAACCATTCGTACTAGAAAGTAAACAATAATGTTGTTTATGCATGACCAAAAGAAGGATGGGACGCACTCTCATATACAGTCACTTTATAAATTCTTCAATGGACGCGTACCATGATTTTCTTTCTAGTCATTCATAAACCACATTTTTTTTTTACTTTTTAGTACGAATGGTTTAGGAAAAGTATGTCTTAAAGTAGCTTTTTTTTTAAATGCAGTACCAAGAAGGAGAGAAGATACACTGTAAAAATAGCTGTGTTAATTCAACACAATGCGGTGTCATAGCGTGGCTACACTTTTTGTGTGTTAAATACACGCAGCACACGTGTTGATTTCGGTACTGGGAGAAAAAATGTAACGGTTGCAACAAGTTTTGAAAATGCGTTGCTCAATTAGATGTCTTTCTTTTTATTAATTGAAACGATCTCATGTGCATCATAGCAAGATCAAAACATTTTCCTTTCATCAACAGATAAACTAATTACTCAAAACATAAGAGACGCTATGCAAAATATGGGAAAATCCTAAAATGTTCCCCATAAGACTTAGACGACCACGTTAATACAATGTTCGGTAATAGTTTACATAGATTCTAAAACGACTTTCCATTTTAATACTCCAAAGATTATACAATAATGTTTGGGTGTACTAATCAGCGCCATTTGTTTCCGGCTTTATCTTCAATATAAATAATGTTTGGGCTATCAACTACATTGTAAATTTACGTCGGGTCGAAAGAAAAATACGGCGACAGAATAGTTCTTCGAACACTATATCCCTGTAGTGACACCTATTGATTCTACCGAAAAACTGTTTACATCTCTCCCATATAATCTCTCTCTTTAACACCCGATCAGATAATGATATTGATTCTCAATGAGCTTACATTTATTGCATATATTAGTCTCGCTCATCGTTCTTTTAAAGATTTTCACACATTTTTCAATATTGTGACATTGAATGAATAATTGATAGTGAATGAGGGAGTTATCTCTAATCTGCACGTTTTTTTTTTCTACAAATAAGATGGCACTTGTTTCCCAATTTCATCACCATCGGACTACCTTCTTTTCTATCATCTTTCATAAAGTGTTTATAAAAGACTTTTACCGTAAAGTCCTCCATAGGGATATGATAGATTACGGCATAAGGAATTTCCACTAAAGGAAAAAATCAAAGAGCATTGGATCACTCGAACATCCAGAGGGCGAGGTCTCCCAACTCTTCTATGGCTTGCAAGAAAGCATCATAGGAAAATTATCCCCGTACATCTCAGAAGACATTTACAAAACGGTGCGCAGTGAGGGCCTGAGCTTCCAATTTTATGCTTTCCAAATTGACCCTCCCCGCTTGATACCTTTATCCAATTCTTGACGCTGGGTCCAAATAAAGAAGCCAATGTTTTTATTAACTTTTGCCCAAATTTTTACCGAGGAAGGAAGAATGTGCAAAACGAAATGCATTTTGCTTAATACAAAACTCTTAATGAATCTACATCGGTCAAGTATGGATGAGAGGAAATTTTGGTATCTTTTCAAATTAGCGATTAATATTCGAGTCAAATGAGATTCATTTCTTACAGTTGATATCCCTATCCCAAGTTATCCCTAGGACTTTCAAGTGGTCAGTGACTATTATACCCGATAATACTCTAGGAGTGATCCGTTCCTTCAAAGACATCGCTTAAGTTCACGCTTGATTTATTTTAATCCCCGTTACTTTGCAGAAAATTTCCAGGGCATGAATGATAGCTGTATGTTCATTTTCATTTTTCAATAAACAGTTCACGTCGTCTGCATATATCAAACTATGTAAAGTGTACTGTATCAAAGTATTGTCTGACAGGACTTTAACCACCATAAAAGCGAAAGGGGCCCTAGCAATGCCAAAGAAGGGATGCACCAGGGCACCTTTGAATTACCTCTCTCCGCAGGAGTATCTTAAAGTCTATCCGCCCGATAACTGATAATTTTACACCATCATCATCATATACAGACATTTTATATCCACTGCTGGACGAAGGCCTCCCACTTCTCTTTCCACATATCTCGGTCTGATGCTATCCTGATCCATGTACCCCCTGAAATATTCTTGATTCCATCTACCCATCTTTCGTTTAGACGTCATCTCGGTCGTTTCTTTTCTCTAGAAATCCAATGTAGTCCACCTTCAATCTGTTCGTGTAGTTATGGGATCGGCCCATCTCCACTACATCTTCTTCGCAGTCTTGATTACGTCTTCGACCTTTGTACGCGAATCAATTTATTTGTCTTCCTTTCCCTCCTTGTTATTCCTAGCATCCATCTCTCCCATTAATATATTTTAACTCTTAGTCATTGAGTCGCTTGCGCATTCAATGTCATAACTTCACAGACGTACATAAACCCACTGAAGTTACATTTTACGCTCGAAACACATTGGTAGATTGCTTTTGAAAATAAAGTGTAGTCTTCCAAGCGTCATTTTACATTTTCTATTTATTTCGTAAGTCAGTTGGCATTCGAAGTTTTAACTAACCTAGGTAAACATATTCATCAACTATGTCTATTGTCTCTCCCTTAATCGCTAGTTTCTACTTTGCAGCAAGTTGATTTACATTACTTTAGTTTTACTTAAATTGAATATGTTATGGTAAAAAGTGACCGGAGTCATATTTATGAAGTTTCAGAAGTTTTGAAGAACAGCGAAAAAAATGATCTTCTCAAAAACAGTAAGAGTATGAAGCATATTTTTCTGGGGTTATCATGCTACAGTCAATTTGAAATAGTTTATGCACTTTTTCATGTCCGAATGTTGAATGATGTGAAAGACAAGAAGAATGAAAAGTGCATGACTTGGATCCCTTTTTACAATACACAGTTCTTTAGGTTGATGGACTCTTTCACTTAGTAAAATCAAGGTTATCGTGTGGTCAATAATATCTTATTTAACCAAACAAGTTTAAAAAAGGACTATGGGCTAACATTGTAAAGTGCGAAAATGTTGCTGTTGCACTTTTGTTTGTTCACAAAAAGTTCTGTTAGATAGCTTTTTTATTTCACATAGAAGTACGGAAATTTATGGCAAACTTGTTGTGATGCAATATTTCCACTGGACTCCTCCTGCACAATAGACCACGCAACCAACTGGTTGTAGAAATTGGTATGATCATCAGGAATGTGCACGTATCTTCTTCAGGTCCTCATTTTTTATTTCTTCGTAACAATTTTCGAAGATGGGTAAGAAGATCTTGGTGGAAGCACCACACCATCCCGTTTCCTCAACAAGAATGTCTGCGGACGTATGAATTCACCAATCAATTCACTTTTTAATACTGTCAGTTTTTTCTGAGTTGTATTCAAAATAGTGATACTCCGAAATCTGAAATGCTTCCCTGTTATCTCTGCGCGCTATAGCGGTTTTTAAAGACACCACAATTCTTTTATAATTTAGAGGCCACCTCGTTTTGAATTCCAATATTTGAAGACAACTTTGTTCATCTACGAGTGTAGCAATGTTTGGCGGTTTTTGTGAGGCGTTGCAAATCAGTTCGCATAACTCCTTAAGGGTGTAAATTTGATCGTGCCTTCTGATGGCACGTATTATTGTTGCAAAGTTTCTGTCACATGGTAGATAAGAATGTCTACGAAGTGGAAAAAAAACTGAATTACTCGCTTGAACTTTGCAGAATTTGTAAGTCCGAGACAGAACCAAGAAATTGTGTGATAAAATACGATTCTAATTAATTTTAGTGTTACCCTTACACTTTATTATGTGAAAACGCGTTCGCAAACAATGTGATTGCATACTCAGGCTTGCCACCAGTGAAACACAAAAGCTATCAACTTTTTACAATCCTACATAAATTAATGACTTAAGTACCTTTTTAGAATATAAGAATTTCACAACTTGGCATCGTTGTCCAAAGGTAGCACAGTGACTGAAGTACGTTTTACAACAAATTAAGAAAACACGTTCTTGTTTCTCCCTCTTATGGCAGTTGGATTGCGACCAATTGTGATGCAAAACATGCGCCCACCCCCCATAGAGAATAAACAAGCAATAACTCAAAACCACCAAAAGAGTTACTCAGGTCCCTTTTAGCAATAATATATTAAATTGATTTTAAGGACTATTTTCGAACTGTCATTACACAGCTCTTCCATTCCAGTTTGTAGTTATTCTATAGTTGAAGCAAACAGGACTATAATATCAGCGATTCGTAGGTGATGCAGAAATTTGCCATAGCTCTTTACTCCATCCTCATCAGATTTTAAATTTTGGAACACGCTCTCCAGGACAGCTGAAAACAGTTTTGGAGAAATTGAATCTCTTACTCCTTACTTCTTTTCCAACTTTATTTTTTTTTTAATTCTTGATGTAGTCTAATGACAGATGTAGAAGTCGAGTAATTTTTCGGAATTACTTGTACCCTTGTATCCTTCCCTGGTCGAAATCTTAGTTTAATTCAATAAAATTCAAAATAACTTTGGCGAACATTTTGTATAGAACTGACAGTAAATTAATTGTCTGTAGTTCTAGACGCGTTCTTTATTCCCTTTCTTGTACAACAAAATGATGATAACATTATTCCAACTTGACGGTATTTCTCTCTTCCTCAGGCACACTGAGAAGAATTTGGTAAGTTTCTCTTTCATATTAACATCTACCCATTTAAACATTTCTGCTGTGAGTCCATCTTCTCCTGCCGATTTTCTGTTCTTCATCCCTCGAAGTACTTTGTCCACTTATTCTGTCATTATGTCTGGGGCATCTACATAACTTTCTTCTGAATCTTTATATCCGAATTCTTCTTATATCTTCTCTTATTTAAAAAAAATAAGAGACGAACTTTACATAACGACTCTTATATATCCATTATATCATGTTAAGAAATTTAGTAGGGAAATTCATCAATTGCAATATAGCATATAAATAGGAGTGATTAGCTTTATCGTGAGCGCTGATACATCCTGATTTTAGAAATAGAAAAGATATAGCTTCTCCTCCTTGCGCTAAAATTAATATATATATATATATATATATATATATATATATATATATATATAT
>JAGDQP010002401.1:0-25983 GCA_022664845.1 Lepisma saccharinum
GGTGAGAGTACAATCGAAGATTTTTGTTGGTTCAATGAGTACAATGAAAGTACTTAAAAGTACAATTTTTTTTATAAATAGTACAATCACTTGGGGTGCTAACTTGACGTAGTACCGCTAACCTTGACCGGGATTTTCCCGGTATCGGTGAGAGTACAAAGGAACCTTTCTTGTTGGTTCAATGAGTACAATGGAAGTACTTGAAAATACAATTATTTTTATAAATAATACAATCACTTGGGGTGTTAACTTGACGTAGTACCGCTAACTTTGACCGGATTTTCCCGGTATCGGTGAGGGTACAATCGAAGATTTTTGTTGGTTCAATGAGTACAATGGAATTACTTGAAAGTACAAATATTTTTATCAATAGTACAATCACTTATGGTGGTAACGTGACGTAGTACCGCTAATTTTGACCGGGATTTTCCCGGTATCGGTGAGAGTACAATCGAAGATTTTTGTTGGTTCAATGAGTACAATGAAAGTACTTGAAAGTACAATTATTTTTATAAATAGTACAATCACTTGGGGTGCTAACTGGACGTAGTACCGCTTACTTTGACCGGGATTTTCCCGGTATCGGTGATGGAACAATCGAAGATTTTTGTTGGTTCAATGAGTACAATGGAAGTACTTGAAAGTACAATTATTTTTATCAATAGTACAATCACTAGGGTTGCTAACTTGACGTAGTACCGCTTACTTTGACCGGGATTTTCCCGGTATCGGTAAGGGTACAATCGAAGATTTTTGTTGGTTCAATGAGTACAATGGAAGTATTTGAAAGTACAATTATTTTTATCAATAGTAGAATCACTTGGGGTGCTAACTTGACGTAGTACCGCTTACTTTGACCGGGATTTTCCCGGTATCGGTAAGGGTACAATCGAAGATTTTTGTTGGTTCAATGAGTACAATGGAAGTACTTGAAAGTACAATTATTTTTATCAATAGTACAATCACTTGGGGTGTTAACTTGACGTAGTACCGCTAACTTTGACCGGGATTTTCCCGGTATCGGTGAGGGTACAATCGGAGATTTTTGATGGTTCAATGAGTACAATGGAAGTACTTGAAAGTACAATTATTTTTATCAATAGTACAATCACTTGGGGTGCTGCGTCAAGTTAGCACCCCAAACTTTGACCGGGATTTTCCCGGTATCGGTGAGGGTACAATCGAAGATCTTTGTTGGTTCAATGAGTACAATGGAAGTATTCGAAAGTACAATTATTTTTATCAATAGTACAATCACTTGGGGTGCCAACTTGACATACGCGCGGAATTTGACCCGTGACCACGCGCACAGAAAGAGCATGCTGATCTTTTTTTAAATAATAATAATAACGATTTATTGTTCTAGTCACCAATACATTGCAACTTCAATATCTGTCCATTCCTTTGTAGTTTCTTAATAAATAGCTTTAAAGAAAGTTTGCAAAATATTACTGTCTAGTCTCTTTGCTGAATTGGCATAATATGTATACGTTTTGGAAAATAGAAAAACTGGAATTATCTCGGTTGTGGCTATCAGGCGCCGAATTTATACTTAAAAAATTCATTCAGCGGCAAAAGATCAAGATGGTCCCTGATCTCGATACGCCTCACTCACGAAAATCGTAGATCCTCCCCTGTTTCAGTGTGAGTAATTGCTTCGAGAAGGGAGGTAGAGCTCCTCATACTTCAGAATCACCTTGCATGCGGTACGGCATTTAAGTATTGAGACTGACACTGGCATTATTGACAAAGAAAAGAATAACATTACATATTATATGTTTACAAAATAATCATACATAATATCTAGTGTTTGCATTGCTTATATTATATGTATTGGAAACACATCAAGATTTATTATGCCTAGTAATGCTTTAAGCTGACTTGTCAGTATAATCTGGTTGTCCTATTTGTTTCCGTATGACGAGCCATGGCTGAATTTTGTGGAACGATAAGCAGCGTAAGGGAGTCCGAAGACTATAGGAATCTGATTGATGATGGCCACCATTCCAAAACTAGACAAAGAAACAAGTAATGAGGTTGACTTTTCAACAGTGATTCTCTACTTGCGGTAGGAAAGTAATTGTTCAGAATCACTGAGTAACCTACTTTTGAAGAAAAAATTCAAAAATTAAAAAGGGTAAAATGGAGCATTGTTGGACACGTCTCTAATCATCGCTACTATCTGGATCGGTGACGGTGCCTCTGATGACCACTATCAAGGAAGTGATAAAATTTTGAAAGTGGAAAGAGCTTAATTGTAGAATATATTAAACCATATAGAAGGAATATGTAGTCGATGAAAATAAATAGTATGTTAAAGTAACATTTGTTCCAAATGCTTTTCAATGATAAAAAATTTCCATGAAACATTTTGGAATATAACATATGTGAATGGGACTTAACATTTGGGGCAAATGAACTTTTTTTATTCATTACGCCATTAGATTTTGCACGTGTTCCATGTGCCCACAAGTAACACAAAAGACATCCAATCATCTATACTAACGTCGTGGTACTCATAACAATTCTTTTGATAGCATAAGCAGAGGTCTGAATCGTCTTCTGTCAATTTCCATTTTCTCCTACAATCATATCTAGATTAACAAACAGTTTAGTCAGGAAATAATTTGTATCCTTTTTCCTCTTGCACAAAATATTTAGCAATAGTTCGTAGATTTGGATTTAGAAGCTTTATCTTTATTTGTCTTTAGCTGGAAAGCAAAGTTCTTATCTCTTCATTTCTCGAAGCCATTTAATTTTACTTCTACAAACGTTGTCTTGCATCAGTCTGTGTTTTTACATGTGGAACAGGCACCAAGGAAAAGCTCATTAAAGTGTAGTTTCGTTTGTGCGGTTGTCGCATACAAAGATCGCAAGCAACTACTGCATTGACACGTTGAAGGGATATCAGTGAAGCCGGTTTGGTTTGCGCGTCGGACGCATGGTGTCGCTAGCAACTGTTGCAAAGACTCCTTCGGAGAGCAGTCAAGCTGCAGCAGTCGCATGCGTTGCAGAGTATTCTGCAGTTTATATTCGTGATTTCTTTGAATTTGCAACTATTTTCTGCTAAATATTAACTTCAACAGAGATGAAAATTAAAAGCTGCGTCAAGAATGGATGAAAATACTATGACTTTTTTTTGTAAAACCCGAAAGAAGGAGGCAATATGCAAAGATGTGATTGTCCTGTAGTAAGCTTGGTATTCAATAGATCGCAGCAGAGTTTGCAGGCAGGTTGAAGTAACATTATTGTTTTATATTGAATGAAAGTTGAGCTTAATTTAAAATATTGCGTATATTATTATAGTCGTTTGTAACCATGCCTAAAATTTCTGTTACTGTAAGAAATATTATTTATAGAAAGATCTTAAACTCGTAATGTACGAAAAGTAAATCATATAACTGTATAAAGTAAAGTAAGGTGTCGCGCAGTGCGAAATGCTCAAACTACCCCATGAAATGCTTCCGTCGCACGCATTCGCTGAATGCGGCCATCGAATACGACCATCGCCCTAAACGAAACAGGACCTTAAGGTCCATGGATCGCCCTAAACGAAACAGGACCTTAAGGTCCATGGATCGCCCTAAACGAAACAGGACCTTAAGGTCCATGGACTACAGATATTAGGTTCACGCGTCATTCAAAACCACATTTGATAATTATATTTTTTCTTGACTGAACCAGTACGAGTATAAACAGAGAGGGAAGTTTTGTTGCCTGGAGAAGCCTCGTTGTAAAATCTCAACGCAAAGCAATGATGACTGTCAAAGAAAAGGCCTCCACCATGCTAACGAACTGAGTTTTGTACTAGAGCAAAGTTTATTGGATTGCTTAGCATTTATCATTTAAACTGTTTTGGAGGTTGTAGTTCAGTATTTAAATTTAAAGGTTATAAATCGTAGTTTGAGATAAACAAAAAAATACATTTTAAAAGTGTTAACATATTTTATTAACAGTAAAAATTTTAATTATTACCCAAACGGAAAATACATGCTAAGTTTGAAAACACAAATTATAAAATTAAAAATGGCAAATAACAATTAACAATTTAGCTTTAATTTTAAAATTATACTAAATTTTAGAAAAAGCAATTAACCATTAATTGTTGTTGTTTTTAAAATGTGTTGTTTTAATTGTTAATTTGAATTTTGTACACAAAAACTTAAAATGTTACTAAATTAAAAATTTAATATACAAGTATGTTTAAACGTGTTTAAACAAACATTTAAAGCTTTAAACTAAGTTTAATCGTTATAAATTTAAAAATAGTTGTTTAACGGAAATAGCCTTGATAATCACTTGACCATAGTTGAAGTAAAAGTTAAAACAATGGACAGGTTTCTTTTTTTGTTGTTGTTGTTGTTTTTAATTTTAAAAAATCCCTTTCGGTAGGCCTACAGGCTAAAGTAGATCTCGAAGTTTTTTTATTTTCAAAAATTCAAATCTCGCCTTATATGAGCGCTATCGAGAAACTATTTATTGTTTTTTTGATTATTCATCAAGAGCTGTTCAACGATACCCCACAAGACGTATATATATATACTGCCCCCAGACCCCCGTAGTGGGTTCGCCCCCAACTTCAGAGTTTTTGAGAGGATGCGCCTCCTTTATCTTAACCAAAATCTCCCTGCAGCCCTACACCACCATGGTGTCGATCTGCACCTTCCCACGGGGGACTGCGCCCCCAAAGGGGAGATTTGACCCTTTTATTGTAACCTACTATTGGTCATACACCTTCAAAGAAAATTTCGTTTCTCTACCTTCAATGATTTGGAAATTGGGTTCTTGGGGCGGCCACCATTTTGGATCCAAGTTGACGACTTTTTGAAAGTTTTCTTATATTGTCGTGACCTGCTTGTGATGGTACACCTTCTAGTAAAATTTCATTTATCCAGCTCAAACGGCGTGCAAAAATTGATTTTGAGCGGTCATTTGGATCCAAGATGGCGACTATTTCCAAATGTTGTAATATTTCCCTAAACTTCTCGTCATAATGCACCTTTAAGCCAAATTTCGTTTCTCTAGTTCAAACGGTTTGTAAAATGTTTTTTAGGTCCACCAATTTGGATCCAAGATGGTGTCTTTGGATACATCATGTAATATTTTGTTAAAATACAAGTGATAATGTTACCAAATTTGATATTTCTAGCTACAGCCGTTTAGGCTGTGTATTCTATACAACAATGGGTTCGGCGGCCATTTTGGATCCAAGATGGCGACCGATTTTGCTCACTAACGAACTTAACCGAGCTATTAAGCCCAGAAACAACACATAAAAATTTGGTTAAAATATTTTGAAAATTATGGCCGCTTGCGTGTTAATATATAAATATATACTTAGAAATCGTACCGATCTCAATAGGTATTTTTCTTCGAAATCTACCTAAAAACTGTTTGTAGTTTTTAATAAGAAGGTGTTTTTTAGGTAAAACTGTTTCCATAATTCTAAAATTTTTGTTGTATAATTGTGCGTATTAATATTTACATTATTAATAGTTTTAAATTGCGCTTGTTTTAATTGTAAAAAGCGTAACAATTTTTAGTTTTGTAAAAAGCAACGTTAAATTGAAATTATATAAAAGTGTTTTTACGTAAATTGAAAACACATTTAAAAATTATATTTTTATTTTATTACTTTAAATTGCTTTTTTTTTATGTTTGGTTTTTAAAGCTAAAAATATTGAAAAAAATATTTTTAACTAATTGTTTTAAGCAATAATGTAACTAAATTTTATTGTTGTAAAACATGTTTTAAAATAACTTAATTTATTTTAAAACTTATTAACTAAATACAACTTAATTTAAAATTCAAAATTAAATAAAAGTTAAAATAATAAAATTTAATTACTCAACAATAACCTTGAATTATTAGATGTTCCACGTTAAAAATTCCACTGCATTTTTCAATGCATCAGCCATTGGATAACCTTCAGCAAAATACAGAACTGAAGTTCCTTATGGAAAAGATAATTCCAGGAGTTTGTTAGTAGCATCATAGTAATGCCACTTCAGTGTACAAAATACAATTTCTAAAAGTTTGGACCAGTGCGTAGTGTATGGCGGTAAATATAAATAAAATGATTTATAGCAAATTCCAAGGTTCGGAAATAGTTTACATAATATACAAAATAGATATATACTTGAAGCATGTTGGGAAAAAACAGGGCCACAAAACAGGTTTAGAGAAAATCAAGTTTCAATTCCTTAATTGCTTACTGTTCAAACGGCTCGTCAAATATGTAATATTTATGAGTTTTAACCCTTTGTTCATTGACAGTTTTGTAGTTCCAATTTTTCCCAATAGAATGAGTTACTTATACATCACAAAATCGCTAAAGATGTACATTCCCTGTTTTCTCCCGACACCCTTCAATTGAAATAAGCTTGGATCGGAGTTGTGACTAATCCCATTCAACAAATTAAACAAAACAAATATGTCCAAATACATTAAGAACATTTATTGCACATGCTTAATACTTATACTAGTCCACATATAGGATTACTACGCGCAGCAGTGTACCATCTTTTCTCCTTGAATTTTGCGTATAATGGTCCAATAGGAGGTAAACTTCTTCCACATCTAGAAGTTCTAGGTATCATAACTTAGATAGATTCTATTGCCAAGTTTTTACGTTGATTTTTACTAGTGCTTACCGAAGTCTTCTTCCACTTGTATCGGGAAGAATAAGACACAACAGTCCACCAACTAGAAAAAGATAAATTAAATTATTGAAACAACTCTATTGTTTTATCCTATTGTTGAGCTGCACTAACGTGTTTACAGTTTTGTTTCAACGTACGTGTTCAGAAAAGATCGAACTTTTAAAATGGCGCGCCAACCGACACACAAAACGCGCTGCTACTATGAGTTCACCTGGTGGCAGGATTCCACAACCTGCCATTTACTTACCCCCTTTCCGAATTGGCACTTTATGCTCGGTTACGTACTCTCACTCCGTCGGATGCACCGTCGCTTGTTATCCATTCCCCTTTCGATGGAGCATTGAAGTGAACGGAGCAACGGAGAACCAGATGGTCACTTGACTCTCCGTTCGGTTGCGCGCTGCTGCCATGTTGAAAAGAAAAAAGAGCAGGATATTGCATGCCAAAATTCCTTCTTCAGTTGGGACAAATGTGTAGAATTGATCACGTATTGCAAGTTTCAAACAGTGATTCCGCCAGCTCCCTCTGTGAATGTGTTTACCCACATAGTATAGACAACACCTCCCCCGGACTTTAAAATTTTGCTGTGAAAAATCGATAGAAACCGTACAATACTTCCCTTACACCCTCCCAATTTTGACTTTACACCCCCAAACTGAAAATCCTGGCGGAAACACTGGATTAAAATGAACAACCGGGCCGAAGTATTTGAATGTAATTACTTTAATAGTTTAAGATTTGATTTCACATTATATTATCTATATTGTATCATGTTTTGAGTGATATATCTTCATGATCATTGAATAATTTTAACTTCGCAATGTGAAAATATTGTTGGTTGGATTTCACCAATGGGCTTCCATGTAATAGATGAGAGGGTAACATATGAATAGTTTATTTAATAATACTAAGATTAAGAACTTAAAATTATTTGAAATGTTTTTAAAACTTCAAATGCGTAACGCTGTCAAGGCTCACGACTTAGGTGGTTATTCATAGATCCTGGTATAACATTATTTAGTGATTCATAGTTCATGATAAGCACTTATCTTGCAAATCTTCCAGAATAAAAGGCAGAATTGTGATCATCCTTCGAATAGCTATCAATTTTCGTCTGTTGTTATTTAATATATGCCGAATACCTACAAGCATGCGAATTGTACGCCTACATCTATCGCCATCCATGTTGCTTTTTACCTTATTCACTTCGCATCAAACTACCTTGATTTCGGATTGCCCAATACTCACTCACATTACGCGCGGAGGGTTTTCAGCTGTTTCCAGACTTGGGTGACATCTGTGGTTAAAATTTTAAACACTTATTTAATTCGGATAAGTGTGCATAACAGAAGTGAACGGGACATAGCATAACGGAACAGAACGGAAGACCATTGAATTCGGAAATGGGGTTAGTTCCGCTATGAAGAATAGTCATCGAACTATATCTGCGGAATCATGTGCACAATATGTACGTTGGATTAGGAACAAAGCAACGATGATATTCATCCGAAATTATCTGTCATTTGTTTTAACACCAGACATCTGTTTTAACTTATCCACTCTATTCTTTGGACTTAGTCCCGGAAGACTTTTTATTGTTTCCTAATTTTAAAATCACTTTCCAAATCAGAGGAGAAATTCAGGAAATGCAATAAGAGAACTGCACCATTTCAAAAAGTGTGTTCCAGAAGGAATCCTAACAGTGGAAAAAATATTGAGGACAGTGATCGTCGGTAGAGAGGGCTGACTGTTTAGAATAAGATACTTTTTAAAATGTTGTAAAATGAGCAATGAAGTCTTAATAGCAAAAGTTTGGTCGTAGTTTTAGAACACCCCTCGTATATACCTCAGCAGCACACGATGATATCCAATGGCCCGAAATACAAAGTTTATGAATGTTTGTTGATTGCGATAGATTGAAAGTTCATATTAACAGAGTTGAATTAAGAGGGGTTTAGAGGGGCTGCAGTCCATGACCTCCACTCGTTCAGGGGCCCCACCGAAGGCAAATCAGCTACTTTTACAACTACAAGATATGTAACAGAGACCATAATAGGGTCTTTAGTACAGGACAAGAGTCAAAAGTCAATAGCCTAGGGCAGCTTACCACTGAAAGCATTTGGTTTCTACCATGACAGAAACATTAACAGACTAAAGTTTTTTCTTTATTTTTATTGGCTAGAACAGGGTTTCTCAACGCGGGGGTCGCGACTCCCAGGGGGTCAGGGTTTGTGTGCAAGGGTGTCGCGAGGTGTGTATGTGTATGAGTGGGCATTAAATATTTTCCTGAAGGCTTCAACACAGACAAAAGTGAAACGAAACCGCTTAAGAAAAGTACTTTTGGAGGTCGCCGGCCAAAAGACATGATAAAAGGGGGTTGCGGCATGAAAATGGTTGAGAAACGCTGGGCTAGAATATTGATTGAAAAATGATTACGTCATTACAAATGTATACGTATAACCATTAACCAGTACGTATGTGTGTTTATTTCTAGTAGTGGGAGGTAGGTAGAAGGTGTTATCTTTGAGCCGTGAATCTATTGCTAAGCGATAACAGTCAAGCGTAAGTGATTTACGCAGAGCGAGTTTAGTCATTTACGTTATTTTTAATGGTCCTTTACTCGCTGTATTTGTTGCTTGCGATAGTGAATTTTATCGCTGGCAAATTCGTCAAGCGTTATAGAATTTACACATTGCTACTGAAAACGTCAGTAGACCTTTAGACGTTTAATGGTAGGTAATTATAGAAAACACAATGCAGCACTCGTCTCCTTGCCTTCCTGCGCATGCGCAGTTATGCATTGCTCCCTTCGATACTAAAACGTTTCACAAGAGCGATTAAGTTCATGTTTAACCATTTATCGCAGCGATAAAATGCACGCGTCTATAATTGTTCCATTCGCTAACGAATAAAGACGCTTTCTGAAAGCCTCTAAATTCGCCCTATGTAAATTCGATTTTACGGATTTCTATCAGCGAATTAAGAATTTAATTCCCTAGCGAAGGAAGACGCTAAACTGAATTGAAGTTATTATAGTTTTTAATTCATAAAACAGAAATTGAGCTTAACGTTTATAACGTAACGTAAAGGAATATAACAGGCTCACAAATATACATTGTTTCTTTAAAATAAAATAAAAAAATCCTTTTGCTAATTTTGTAGAAATAGAAATGGTTACAATAAATTGGCGAGAGGTGGATGATATCTCACGGAATGCATCAGCTGTGCATAGTTGAACACCATAAAGAAGTTCGAATGCTTTTACCGTTGAAGATGCGAACAAAGGTTGTTTGGATTGATTGATTGAATCATTTCTAATGTCCTAATTGGACTGGTATTCTTCTACGGACGGAACCTATAGCTGTTTGGCAAAGTGTGCCACTGCCTTCAAGTGACCCTGGTTAGAATTGAACTCGTGACCACTCCCACAGAAAGCAAGCACGTTAATCTCTCGGCCAGCTCGAGTTCAAAAGTTGTTTGGAGTTTCTTTTTTTCGATTTCTCGACATAATAGCCAACTTTAGATATATTTTTTCTTGACTTTCTAAAAAAAATAATTCTTCTGTCCATTAAGCATATGTCCCAGATAGCATGCTGGTTTGCATCAAGGTTTTCAATCACTTGCTTCGAGCTTTTCAACTATGTAATTGTTTTGAACTTTTGAACTAAACAAGCATGATACAAACTTGTTGGAACAATATAAGTGACGTGGTTATTGTAACTAACCAATTTAATTATGTTGAAACAAACAGTTATGAGAGGAAGATTATCAAAATTGAAATTTATTTAAATATTTTTCGTTGTAAATCACGTGTCAAAACTGTTTCACCGTATGCTAATTTTCACCACTCCCACCCTTTTACACCTGATGTCTCTTGCAAACTGTAAATAGCGCTTGGTGAGCCAGCTAGGGCGTGTTGTTCCGTGGTCTGTAACTACAGCATGGCAACTATTCCCATCCAAAGCAATACTTTGATTTTTTTAACAAGTATTTTTTTTCGGTCAAGGCTATTTGAACCTTGATTCTTGTAAACTTGACTGCATGATTCATCTTTGTTTAAAACTTCTGGGCTTGAGTCGCTAAGCTTGCATCAAGCCGTCCTGCTTATCAAAGCAAGCTTAATTAACTTTTGAGTTAGGTCAAAATTGCTATGTGGGTATGTTTTAGGCTAAAGAGTAAAAAAAGATATCACGTCTTCCCCTCCCATACTTTAATCCAAAGATCCCAGTGAAGAAAATGCGCCCCAACCCCGACGGTCTAATTTTTGACGCCATCGACCCGGCGTCGGGGGTGTGACAATTGGGAAAAGAGGCATTTAAAGGCGGTCCGCCGGCGGCCCGACGCCAAACGGGCGCGTTAGGCAAAAATCCTGTTGTCAAAGTGGCCTAAAAACGAAACTAGGAGTGATCTAACTACCTCAAACTGATCCTTTACTGTGTACCAATCACACCAGTACATTTTGTAAAAATGGTTGGCAAAAGGGTGGGAAAGTTTTTTTCCCCCCTTGTCTCGACTATAGGTTTAGGATTTGGTCGGGACTGAAGAAAATGCCGACCATGTCCTAGCAAGGCGGGAATATGACGGCAAGAATAGTCGAGAAGAAGGCGGGCCACCAACTTATCTGAGATAGTCAGCAGAAAACAATTGTAATTAAAATCAGTGATAGTCACGATACATCTACAATAGTCATGAATTTCTTAATTATAGATATTAAAAAATCAATTGCAAATGTCAGTTAGGATCGTCGGTCTTCTCTCGGCATTTGTTTTGAACCCGAATCTACACAGATGGTTGAAATGTGGGCGGCAGCATTTGTATGGGCTGAATTCTGGCCGATGGCTGTAACTTTCTAATATTAAAATATGCTTATTACATTAAAACATATTTATCTCTTAATTTCATTCGTCTTTTTACAGAAATCTGTAGTGAAAAATAAATATATAAAAAAATACAAAGAAAGCAAATACAATGAAATTAACTACATTTTTCATGTTCTCGTTTGCATGTTGGAAACATTGCATTTTAAACTATATTTCAACGAACATTTAATTTCGTTAATAGGGCGTTAATCTATGGCATAGATTTCGCTTTATGTGTGTTTTCTAAGGCGACATATTACACTTATTGAGAGATACAAATTTAGTAGTGCAGCGATGATCAAGGTGTTAAGGAAGAAAAACTGCACATAAGAAAGAAAAAAGGAAAGTATTCTTTATTTTTATTTGTACATGATGGTGAACAACGCGTAGCAACTCCATTCTAGACTACCTGTTCATACAGATACCGTAAAAGAGCGGCAATCTCACAACGTGGATCCATGGATGAGTGGATAAGACGACGAGCTACCAACGAGAAGTGCAGAACGTTCCTGTGTTCGAACTCCACAGCAGCCACTGGGATTATTTACTGTTGGAAAATTAACGCCGTAAATCATGATGACAGCAACGGATAAAATGAAACTGTGTGTATACCAATAGACAGCATTCATGCTTTGTTTTAACCAACTAAATGCGTTTCTTATAGCCATATGCGGGCCGACGGCGGCAAACGCCTGGTGCCCGACTGTGACTGTCGGGAAATGGTAGGAATTTGGGTGGGAAATGGTCGAGCCGACGCCGGCCCAAATTATCCTTTTTCTGGAAGTTTTTGCTGCTTTTAGGGTTGTTGGGAACCTAGTGCGGCTCGACCTTGACCGGTGTCGGCCCAGGGCCGACCCTGTTTTCTCCATTGGGATGGACACGTGGCTGCCGAAAGTTCTATAAACTTCTAAACAAAGGAATATTCATTGCGCTATAATAATTAATTCGAAAATTATGTATATTTTTCATTTTCATCATATCTTTCATTTGCATCAAAATACCAGCAGTTTATTTGTTCTTTAATTAACTCTTATGGTCCTGCCGGGTAGCTATGGCCTAAGCCAGTAACTTCTCTTGGGATGAAATCCCTCTGGGATCATTCTTTATTGGGAAAGGGGTGGGGAAGTAGCAGCATGGGTCTGGTGAAACTTAGGGAAATCTCATTCAGGATGGTCTGCAGCGAGCCTCTAACCGCCATCCCGATCCCATGTTTGTAACATTAACCGTTGGACAAAGAAAAAAATATTCGTTGGCAAGAGTTCATGCGTTTTGCGACCGTGCAATTTGCGACTTTACATGATATCGTGCGTTTTGCGACCCCAGGGAATGAATCATCCGTTTTGCGACCCATCTACTTATTTTAGAGTCGGCGACGTCTTGAACAGTTCATTTAATTAATGATATTACACCTTAACTGTGTACTCAGAAACATTGCTTAGTTCCTTGGAAGTCTGAGGTTCCGCAAAGCTAACCTAAGGTGACAGTTTTCATTTCAGGAACCAGTTTTCCGAAATTCGCCGGAAGGAAGCAATAGCATTTCGAATTTCCAAATACACTACACATATGGAGAAAGAGCAATAAACGCAGAAAACACTAAATAAGAAGAAAAATCACGAACGGAATGAAAAACGGGACAATCGAACCTGACTTTAACTAACTCGCCTTCTCTCGTTTCCGTTCGCTCGGCGTTAATTCGTGGGTGTGCGTGATATCCTGTGGTTTTGTATTACATTCTGTACGAAGTTGGTTTATTACATTATGTGTGTGAAATTGAAAACGTAATGAATTGCAATGATTTCCTAAATGTACTGAAAGACGCTGTGCCTCAGGCGGTACACGTCTGACTGCTAATCGGGCTCAAATTTCGGTCAGAACACTGGAGACTTTTCTCGCAGTGTTCTCATGTCTGGTGATCTGAGGCGCACTCAAGCTCCTATCAAATTGAGTGTCTTTGGTATTGCTAGGCACTTTGGGAGGTAAAGGCGGTTGAACGTGGGACTGGGCACCCCACCTCATTTCGTACCGTAGATTGAGAATATGTCACTATCTCCACATCCCCATGCGCGTTCACGACGCGTGGATATCTCACAGAGGATAGCTTTACCCAAAACGAATTCCCTTGCCTCTTAAATTGTAGTAGCTTGCTCCCAAATTGAAACTGGTAATCTAACTTAATTTAAGCTAACCAGAAATATGCAACAAGCTTCTTACATGTATTGAAAGACAAAAAGTATCAATTTAGTTACTAGTCCTAACAGGTTCAACATTGCCTTTCAATATGAATCAGTATTCAGGGCCGCAAAAAGTATGGTCACCTGTATTTTGGGCCGCAAAACACACGCCACCGTTGGCAAGGGGTTCAGTACAAATTGAATATATTTAATATATTTTCATTTGTTTTTACTGTGTTATGAAATACTAAAACAAAGATCCTATAAGGTACAAAGCAGCTGATAAATACGAGAAAGTATTTACGGAACAGCCTTTTCTCAGTTGGTAGAACGATGGCCTCCCTTTCGGAAGGTCCTGGGTTTGATATTAACAACCAACCATCCTAACTGAATATTCCCAGGATTCCTCCTCAGTTACAATAGGCAAATGTTAGGATGTTACATTCAATTTAGGCTTTGGCTGCTTTCTTCCCGGATTATCTATTCTGGCCTGAGCCAATGGTTTCTAATGGTCATAAATAAATTCAATTTAACGAGAACGCATTTGTTCCACCTGGATGCTTCTGCTTCGCTCTCGACTCTTTCGTATAGGGTTATCAACTGTTTAACCTTCTCCGCCGAAATGATTTTGGTAATGGTTTTGTTCTTGATTCTCTGTAGAGTTACTATCTCCAATTTTCCAGGCGTTAGTTATCATATTATAGATTTACGGAGCATTTTGATTGCTAAATTTCCAGCATCCTTCAGTGGTATTTACCCCTTCGTCATTTTCCGGTTTCATATTCGATACAACAGAAACACTATTGTTTCCAATGCACAAGATGCCTTTCAGTCTCAACATTTTCCGCTAGGAGATAATAACCGTAGTGTTTGTCTCAACCAATATACAACAGCGATACGCCAAATAGTATCTTACCTGCATACTGCGTATATGCTTGTTTCACATGACACAAACAAGATACTAATTGCTCACACAGAATTGAATCGCCATACTGTAGCAAATATCTTTGAGCTATTCGTCTGTCCGTGAGAACATTAGAATCAGTTCTGCCACACTCCAAATCATGTCATCGTTCTCTTTGTAATATCTTCAGAGAAGAAAACTTCATCTGTTGATATTCCTTTTTCCGCTGCTGGCAAAATATTGTCAATAGTAAGAAATTCTAAGCAGATACCAGCATGACGAATAGCTGCTATCGCATACTTAACCTGCTATAAAAGAGCTTCAGTTGACGATATTGTTGTACGGGTGTTATATCACTCCGTCATCTTTTACGTATTCATTGTGTTTCCGCTTACACTAGCTTCCAATTACATAATGAGGATATAGTTGATGATACACTTGAAGAAATAACTGAAATCGGTAATATTAAAATGAAATTATAAGACTAGAGCAACTGGGAAAGACTGAGTTTACTACCGAGCGGACGTAGCTCAGTTGGTAGAGCTTTGAGTTACTAATCGTAGGTTTTGTGAATGCCCAGCGGCCGGTCATCTTCAGTCAGATTTTTCCAGGGAATTCCTTCAGTCAGACAAGGCTAACGCTGGGATGGTACCTCGGAAATAGACCCTGACCGATTCCCTTTCAATATCCTTTCCCCTGCCCTAACCCGGCCTGATCCAGCTAAGTTTGCTATAAAGGACTTCAAATTGTCAACAAAATTATACTGATGATAATAATGTAACATTCCCATAATATAACTTTGGTAGAATATAAGAACTTACATGATAAATGGTTTAAATTGCTGTTACGCGACGATTGATCACTATTCACCATCTCCTAACCACTTTTAATATAACATAAATGCTCTACCTCAAATTCAGCATAACTCTTTCAGATACTAATGTTTTCCCCATCGATACTTCAACATTTCTATAGCTTTTAACATTGAGAAAGTGGCTGGGCAAAAGGATACGTAAGTCCACGATGACTTCTGTGCGGTCGTACGAGACATTAACCACAATCAGAGTCGCTTTAAATGATAGTTGTTCATCTTCTGAAAAATCACTGCTTTGCAGTCCCCAATACCTAAATATCTTTTTAAAATCTTTTCCGACGCAATATTATCTTCTTAAAATTTATTCAGGCAATTTGTGAGGGGTCTGGAAATGGACTTCAGCAACCCCCACTTATTTGCCGAGATCAAATTCCCTGACTTTTCCAGGTTTTCCAGGTCACTACTCAGAAATTTCCAGGCACCCCATTTTGTATCATAATTCCATGGGAAAATAAAGATCATAGTTGCATGAAAATAAAGATACATCAAAATATTTCACTGTAATCTTTTCTAAAATTGCTTCATGGTTGGCGCATTAGCCTCCAAGTAATTTCAAAAACGATCTAACATTAAATGCCTGCTGTAGCTAAATGAACTTCAAACTATAAGCTATCAAATTCCCTGATTTTTCCAAATTTTCAGACATTTTAGTGAAATTCCCTGACTTTTCCAGGACTTTTTAGTGCTAAGCTGGATTCCCTGACTATTCCAGGTGAGTGGGAACCCTGCTATTTATACTGGAATTGGTACATTCTTTCTCAAACACTACAAGACTCTTCTTGGTCTCAATCCATCAATACATGATATAGAAAGGTAAAAAGTATCATGACTTGAGGATGTTTAAGACAGTCAGATAAGTGGACAAACTTCTTTTAATTTTAGGATAATGCTGGATTTCGTGAGTGAATCAGATGTTGGAGCAACTAAAGCCCTACTTTAGGAATGGTAACTATTTCAACCTTGATATACAAATTAGCATAATTAGCACTACGCGATTTTAACGAAAAGCGCTAAAATATTTGTGTTCCTATCGACTTTCAATTACTATTCGTTAAAGTGTATTCTGGTATATCGCTTACCAAGAACAAGGATCCCAAGAAAAGCAACAAGAACTTTACAATTGATGATAACTTGAATTCCCATTTCTGGTGTTCCCATAAGGACTCCTAGTTGCTGGGCACTGGCCACTAGTCCTATACCAAAACATCTATAAAAGCAAAAAATACAAAGGAAGAAGATAAAAGCAGAACTGTTTCAGTATGAATATAAAATTAATAATTTATCATTTGAGAGATTCAATACAATAATATCTAAAAGTAAGTTTAAGCCTTTTAAATAGAAAAAATGGAAAATAGTTTAATTAAATGCATTTTATCAATGTATTATATTCATAAGTCTTCATCGCTTTTTGTGTGCTTCTTTACACATACTCCAGCTATCTGGAGAGTCTTAATATTAAATTGAAATTTATTCAAGACTCACAGCTTGTACATCATAAATACTTGCTTCTGAAATTTGGATTCATCAGATTAAAAAAAAAACTACTAAAGAAAATGTTTGATAACAGAAATGTGACACCAGAAAGATGGAAGGAGGTGCGTCGAGTACCTGCCTTCAGTTTTGCACTATCTGCTGTAGATTCTGTTTCCCCTAAAATATTCTTAACAATAACACCAAGACGAGAAGATTCTTCAATTATTATGTGGCTTCTACAAGAAGCCACCTATCATCTATCATCCATTGTTGGAATATGAACATTGCGTTCATATATATAGGTAGTTGGGTCATTGTAAAATAATAACTTCATATATAGTTGGCAATACTGTATGATTTGTTACATTGTATAGAATTGTATAGGCACACTCCAAAAATCATACGAATCTCACAAAAAAATCTGAATTTCTGGGGTGGCGTCCGGACCCCCAGGACCCCTATCCCCTCTATGTACGTCCTTATCCGTAACTTCAGCAATTTCAAGAGTGTAAAATAAAGTGGCATTTGATACTGTGTCCATTAAGTATCATTTAGAAAGTTGCTCTGTGTGCCTCCCTTCTGTTTTACTCACTTTCTAGAAAAGCCTCACTTGCATTTTTGAAGACAATTGTTACACCTTAGAGAGGCTTTGCAGTCTTTGTCAACACTGTCAGATATGTCTATGTATATATTTTGAGTAATAAATGCCTGTTCGAACCGAAACTGTGGGAGCCGTTGCAGCGGCTGCCCGGGCTGTCTTCCACTTGTTTCAAACTATAAACGCTCTTTAGCGGGCAGACGCGGCCTTACAAGGTCGAATTACTTTACAGACATTATCAGCATCGGGCTGCGAATATATATACGAAGTCTTATGAAACAATTCCTGTTCGAACCAAAATACTTCCCTTGTAAGAATGGTAACGCTCATGTTTAACATTGGTCAACCGAAAAGAACCAATTCTTCTTCATGCCTAGGACCGACTGCGTGCCTCCCAAATGACTGCAGAGATGGAACAAACTGAGCTACGAATTTCTACCTCAATCAGCATAGTCACCAGAGCTCTCTCGGTCCAACGGGACTAAAAATGCTTTCTCCATAATTTTGCACTACCGGAGTAGATTTATTTCTTGTTGGAAAACGCACATAGATTATAATTATTCTTATTTCGATTAAGTTTGATGGATAAAAATAGCAAACATTTTTGCTCTTAGTTTCTTAAATATACTATAAGCTGAACAACTAATATTTATAGAAGTAATCCCTGATTTCTTTCACGTAAATAAATAAATATTACCTGGCTCTTGTCATCAATAATTCGGCAATTAAACATCTTGTTGCAATTGTGACCATTCGTGCAAGGGCTTCATACAAACAGGAAACTGTCAAATAACTAACAAGACTGTAGGCAAAATAGCTACATAAACAAAGGGCGCAAATCAATATATGACCAAATACTGTAAAGATAAAAGTAAGAAAAAAAGACCATTACCATTTGATATAAATGTTTTTGTATTTATTTTACTAACTGAAAGATATTATTTAATAAATGAAGTCAAAATCGGATGTAGGTCGTTAATTTTCCAAATAGCCTTCCAAGTCTAAAACAGGCTTGCTACATCGTGAGTCAGGCCAGTGGAACATAATTTTCTCTACAAAAGTTTCATAAGTGTTTCTTCATTTGTTGGTTTTACCACTAGATGGCATACGTATAGTGTTTATTCAGTTACAGGCAGCAGCTGTCCACCAGCATTTGAAGATTTTCATTCTACTGCCTAATGTCCATTTACACGTTAGTTTATAACGAGCAGTTTATTACGCCTTTGATATGTTACTAACTGTATTACGCCCTTGATATTTTACGAAGTGTATTACGCCTTTGATATTGATACTAACTCTATTATGACCTTGATATTATGTTATTAAGGATATTTTCACCTTTAATATTATACTACGAATTATATTACTCCTTTCATACGTTAATAACTTATTACGTCTGTAATATTGTTTTACGTGTATTATGCCTTTAATATTACATTAAGTGTATTACACCTTTGATATTGTATTAAGTGTATTACGCCTTTGATATTACGTTACTAACTATATTATGCCTTTGATATTATTTTACGAAGTATATTATACCTTTGGTATTGTTACTAACTCTGTTATGACCTTGATCACAATGTTGCTAAATCTATGATGTTGTGACGTGTATTAGGTTATTAAGAATATTTACGCTTTTGATATTATGCTACTAAGTATATTACTCCTTTGATATATTACTAACTTATTACGCCTTTGATATTGGGTTTTAAGATAGATTTTGGTCTTTATTTAGCTTCCTCCAGATTATACAGAGTATATAATATAGGAATTATATCACTTACAAGATACACACAAAGTACAATAATACTATTAAAATATTATTTACACTTATCAATGCACTTCTTATTAGTTTCCCAAAAGATTACACCATAAGTTACTAAACTATGGAAATAAGCAAAGTAGACTATTTTTAATGTGTCAATTCGACAAATGTTTCCAAGGGACTTTAATAGGAAGCAAACAGAACTATGTTTACTTGTAAGGTGTTCAAATGTTCATGCCAACCAAGTTTGTCATCAAGAGTTAGATCTAAAAATTTTGTAAACGTCGTTGATGGTATACTACCATTTAGTTTGAAAGGTTCGAGTTCATCACGATTTTGTTTTTTATTTTTAAAAAAATTAAACTTACCAGCATGAACTATCAGACTGTTATCACAAATCCATCTACTACACTTTTCTAGTACGGGGTTAACTTTGCTACCTAAAGGTTTCAAATCTGAACAATCCAAACATAGTGTAGTATCGTCTACGAACAAAACTATCTTTGCAATATGAATATAGCTAGTAAATTCGTTAATATAAATTAGGAATGCTAGTGGACCAAGTACACTACCCTGTGGGACACCTTTTTCTATTTTAAGTGATTTAGAAGAGTATGTATTTACGGTCCCATTTTTCTCGTATTTTATTTTTATATATTGATGCCTGTTTTATAGACAGGATTTAAACCATTGTAAAACGAGTCCGTGGATACCGAGCGCTTGAAGTTTTGTAATGTGTATTTTGTGATCAACCATGTCGAAAGCATTAGATAAACAAAAATACAAGTTGACAACTTACTATCCAGATTATGTTCTTTAAAGTTCAATAAATCGTGAATTGCTGCAGTAGTACTATGTTCTTCTCTAAAACCGTGTTGAGCTCCATTCAAACGATTGTACTTGTTTAAGCAAGTTAAAAGTTCGTTTTTCATAACCTTTTAGAACTTAGAAATGACCGGCAAAATTGAAATACGTCGATAATTGTTTACATTTTCTGGGTCATCTTTCATATACAGATGCTTATCAGAATAATGGAAACACCTGAACGAAAGTGCAACTTACCAGATTAATATGGTGTCGGGCCACCTTTCGCCTTCAGAACAGCCTTGATGCGGCGTGGGATGGAGGCATAGAGGTCGTGAATGGTAGCAACTGGAATATTACACCATTCCTCGTGCAGGGCATCGGCCAGTTCTGTGAGAGAGGATGGAGGTGGAAATCGTCGCCGGAGTCGTGTTTCCAAGATGGACCACAGATGTTCAATTATGTTGAGATCTGGGGATTGGGCGGGCCAGGGGAGGTGTTGAACTTCATCCCGATGTTCCTCAAACCACGCTGTAACAACTCCAGCTGTGTGAATGGGTGCATTATCATCCTGGAATATGGCGTCATTGTCCGGGAACAACATCCGGACCATAGGATGCAAGTGGTCTCCTAAAATTGCGACATAATCGTTGGTAGTGATGCGTCCGCGAAGTGTGACCACAGGACCCAATGAAAACCATGATATTGCGGCCCACAGCATCACCGTGCCGCCGCCATGTTTCATAGTTGGGCGGAGACACTGCAGATCATACGCTTGTGTAGGCCGTCATCACCTTCGACACTGTCCCTGGCGACACACCTAACACACTAGCCACTGCCGTCACACTCACTCCACATAACCGCGCACCAACAATTTGCCCTCTTTGAAACTCTGAGAGGTCTCCCATTTTACACTACCTCCGTCTGCTCCAGCCACTGCACACTCCTGTTCCACGACGCCTGACGTAGTATGGAGACCGACCTAACACACCACTACCAGCAGTCCGGCGCTGCGGTCGCCACGACACCACTGCCAACCCATACATCTGACGTGTTGCCAACTACAGGTGTTTCCATTATTCTGATAAGCATCTGTATATTGGAATCACTTTTGCAATTTTCAAAGCGTTAGAAAACTGACCATGTATAAAGGACATGTTAATTAGATCGCATAAGGAGTACTTCAAAATATTTATAATTTGGTTGATTAACATAATTGGCGTAGTATCTGTACCGGATGTTTTTGAGCTTTTAACTTTGAGACACATGATTCTATTCCTAACGATGTACATGGGGTCAGAACTATACAGTGATGAACAACGTCCGATAAGTAACGATCAGTTGCGTTGAACACGTTCCTGGTAATACTTACAAAGTGTTGATTAAAATATGAACAAACAACCTCTCTGCAGGCACTTACAATTCGCCATGAGGGCGAATCGTTAAATTTTAGAGAGACATTTTGCTTGAACTTTTAAAGTGATTAGATTACTTTGTAATTATATCCCATACCTTTTTTTTAATTAAGGATTTTACAATTTTGCTATTGATATACCCTTCGCTTTCTTAAGAACTCTGGTATTTTTGTATAGTTTCTAATATCTAATTATCAAGGGATCGTTAGCTAAACTTTGTCTATGGAGACACTTTAGTCTTCTACTGGATGTGAAAATACAAACAGTAATCCAAGGTTTCCTCTTTTCTTTATGTATAACAATAGATTTCAGTGGAAACTATTGTTCAGCGAGAGACAATACAGTGTTCGAGAAATTATTTTGTACAATGTTTACATCCGTTCCAGATGTGAGAGTGACTGCGGTCTTTGAGTGAATTATCACGCCTTTGATATTCTGATACTAAGTGTATTATGCCTTTGATATTATGTCACTAAGTATATTATGCCGCTGAGTTAGTGTTTTTGAGTGTATTACGCCTTTGGTATTATGTTACTAAAAGTATTACGCCTTTGATGTTATGTTACTAAAAGTATTTCGCCTTTGATGTTATGTTAGTAAGTGTATTTCGCGTTTAATATTATGTTACTAACTCTTTACTGAAATTAACTACTTACCAATAAAGAACTTTCTCCCTTCTTTGTCAATGCGTACTGCCAGCCAAATAATGAAAGGTGAACAAGCGAAAGCAATTAGAATAGCCTGAGAGAAAAGTCTTGTGTCTCTTGTTGTAACACATTTAATGATATCCGTGATATTTTGCAATGAAGGAACAGAATACTTCAGCTCGCAAATAGGGACTATGTGTGCACTTTCAAAATAGAAAAATCTCTCAAACTTCCACACGATCTCCGGAAACCATAAGCGTAATTGGCAATATCTATTTATAAAGAAGAAAAATTCAAGAAAATATTAATTACTCTAATGATTTTTTACTCAATCGAATTCAAATTTACTCGTATTAGAGATCACATTCGTAGTTCGAAATTACATCAATCCATCTCAAGTCCTTGTAAACATTTAGTTAATGCGACCACAACCAAATTCTACCCAAGTCCTATTGTATTAAACAAACATTAAAAATATACCCTGGAACTGTCTCAAAATATAACTTATTGTATATTAAATCGAAATTGGCAAAATGTTATAAAGCACTTTATATCTGATTATTTAAAGGAAAGTGTCATCTACCGTATAGCCAAGACACGCTTGCTAAACTTCAAGATTTATCTTGAATGGTCGAAAAACTTATATACAAGAACTTAAACCATTTATATTACATCGCAACGATAATATGAATATTAAATTCAATTTTCATATCTAGCTTTACAAGTACTTTGCTTTCACTCAAAACTTAAACTGAACTACGTACTTTGCACTCACTCGAAACATGCTGAATTAAATACTTTGCACTCACTCGAAACTCAAACTGAATTAAATACTTTACACTCACTCGAAACTTAAACTAAACTAGAAACTTTGTACTCACTCAAAATTTAAACTCAATTAAATAATTTCCATTCAAAATTTAAACTCAATTAAATACTTTGCACTCACTCGAAACTAATCTGAACTAAATACTTTGCACTCATTCAAAACTTACACTGAACTAAATATTGTACACTCACCCAAAACTTAAACTAAACTGGGCAAACATAGCTATTGCCACACACGGGATGCAACCAATTGGCCTTCTCGAACTGAACACTGTTGGTTGGCAGTATAATTGGCCACCAGTATCTTCTTCAATTTCAGATTTTGTAAGTAATCTTTGAACCTGGAACGTATTCATTAAGTTCGTGTTATATCTTTGGGTTGTTATTTTCAAATTTGGTATACTATTATAGAAGGAATGGGGAGCAGATATCGTAAAAGTAAGCATGATTAAATTTAACTGCAATAAATGCTTGATAAATTAGCTAGGAAGTATTACAGAATGTGATTTTCTAATATCATAAGCATATTTACAAAAAGCTGTAATTTATATGTACTTATTGTCGATTTGCAGTTTCACTTACAAATGATTTTGGGGGTCAATATGATTGCCAGTGCTTTATAAACAAACTAGGCGAAGTGCCCGCCCGTTGCTGCGGGGTGAGCTGATTGTTATTTCAACTTACAAATGGAAACAATGTATTTATTTCAATATTATAAGCAATAAAATTACTGTTTTTATTAATTAGATCGGCGCATAGTAACTTCCGGTAACTTAAAATACCTAAGCTCCTGTACCTGGATCCAAGGAACACGAATGCAACATTTGGTTTAAATCAAAGCTTGCATATAGATTAAAATCGTGTTCAAACAATTAAGCCAACAAACATTTGGTAAAGAGATAAAATTTGTAGGTTAAATTACAAGAACAAGGTTCTGAATTTAATGTAAATGTTATTCATTGTTATCCAATTGATGGCTTAGAATATGAAACTTTTACATGCAAATACGTGTGCATAAGTAAAGTTTTCAATGCCATGTAAATATTTATGTCATTCATATGCACAACTTACGCTAGGTCAGAAACATCTAATGTAATAAATCTAATACGTCAACCTAAAATTAGGAACATGTACAATAGGGTAGAAAAAATTACAATGCTTTAGAAAATAAAATTGTATGCACTGAATAGTTAAGCCATGTTATTATTTTTTATGATCACTGCATTCGACTTAAAATAAACTTAACTTTTACATGTAGTTAAGTTAAAAATGAAGTTCTGATTGTAATTTTAATAAACATTATATAATTCTAAAATTTCTAGATTTTTAAATATTTTTTATATTCTTTTCCATATACTCCAGAACAAAAGGAGAGAATCCTTCTATATATTGCTCATAAACAAAGATATATGCCACACGTGCTGTAACTGTATAACTCCAAGCGTACTTGTAAAGGAAAACTTCAAGGCTTTAGACGTTTCTGGCATGGCCTTATTCACGACCTTTGTTGCCTGTATCCTCATTCTAGTGAAGATTCAACAACCACCGTCCTGCCTACTGAAGAGGTTAAGGTCACGACTGAAACCCGTTCGTGCCTGAATAATCTACCTAGAAAATCCGCGACGTTTTACATCGCGCAAAACAATAAAACTTAGATTTACAATGTTGCCCTTTACAGTCTAGACCTGGCACCGTGTAAATTTCTTTCTCTTCCCCAAACTGCAGAAATATCTGCAGGCGAATCACTAAACCTTCAAATGCTGAAGTTGAAAACTACTTTGACAAGTCTCTGCCGTACTCAAGGCGCAAGATTCTCCTTCGATAGTGTGCAGCGATTAGATCAAAGTTGGTGGAAGCGTGAGAGAGTGGACAACGATAATGTGGAGAACTGATGTAAAAGATAATATTACTAGCTACACTTTTATCTCTGTTTCATTAAAATTGGTTAACTAGGTCAGAAGTTCTGAACTTGGAGACATTACATTTTAACTATATTCTCACATATGCCCATTCCAAATAATGTCACCAGCTTCGGGACTTGATTATTTACATGAAAAAAGAACAAAGTTCCTTCGAGGAAATTCAAAATTATGCGTACAGTACTTTCGGAGCTACAGGCGATCAAAGTTATGGTGGCATCATTACAAATGACCTCATATCTCGAAAGATAATGACGTAAGCGGTGTCGGTTTAGCAAATCATAATCAAAATGGTACTCGATATGCCGACATTGCTTACGTCATTGTGTATTGAGGGTTGACGTCATTTGTGACGATGCCAATGTAACTTCGGAGCTTCTATAGCTCCGAAATTAAGCATGCCTCGAATTTTTTTCAAAGGAACTATTTCTTTGTTTTGATGTAAATAATCACCTCCTGAAGTTTGCACCATTATTTCACGGACACCCTGTACAATTTACTACATACAGTCATACTATAATAAAATTAAGAAGTTTGGCAATATTCTACTTGTCAATATAGCCACGAAAAAGAATGAACACAAAAATTCCACTTTTTGAAAGTGAGAATAGGGGTTGAAAGATCATCACATTGAACAATGCATTAATATTCTACTGCAGTGGCCATATTGAACAACTTAAAGATGTACAAACTCGTCTATACAACAACAGAATATACATTACTGGATACACATCACGTTGCCTTTGCTTATTGGCCGAGTGCATCTTCTTCAAAACTTCCAGACAGTTTTGCAATCTTCCTTTTTTGTACAGATAAATCGGACTTTCAGGGAAGAAAGTCATTAAAACACCGCACAGAAGAAATGGTATTCCGCCCAGAAATACAGAAAACCTCCAGAAACTAACATCGAATTCCTTCCAGTTTATGTAGTCTTTCGTGCCAGGATTAAAAAGAAGAATAAAACCTATTTAAATATAAGAGAGAATATATTAAATTAAAGAGAAGAGTAAGATCTATTTAAATTAACGAGAAAGTATAATCAATTAAAGAGAAGAGTAAG
>JAGDQP010002401.1:25993-42403 GCA_022664845.1 Lepisma saccharinum
AAGACCTATTTAAATTAACGAGAAAGTATAATCAATTAAAGAGAAGAATAAGACTTGTTTAAATTAAAGAGAGAGTATACTAGATTAAAAAGAAGAATAAGACCTATTTAAATTAGAGGGTATATTGGATTCAAGAGATGAATAAGACCTATTTAAATTAAAGAGAGAGTATAATAGATTGCAGAGAAGAGTAAGACCTATTTAAATTAGGGAGGAGAGTGTATTAGATTAAAGAGAAAAATAAGATATAATTCAAATTAAAAAGAAAAGGAAGCGTATATTAGATTAATTATTGTCTATACAAATTGGTGAGAGGTCTGACAGTACAATCCGATAATCTCAAGGGCTTCTTCATACCTCTCCATTTTATTATTGCTCGCTAAGCATGCCCCGAAGTTGCTGAACTGAAAACAACATCGGCTTAAATTTTACGTTCGTACAAGAGGTAATTTGAATATTAATTAAATAAATATACTCTTTAATTAAAGAAATAGTTTAAATAAAGTAATTACTTCTTACAAGCTTATTAGAGTTTTTAACTTATTTTTCATTTATTTAATTGATATGTCAACAATATATAGTCTAAGGCAAGTATAATAAAAAAACAAGTCACGTGGGTTCCTCGATGATAAAAGCGTGGAATATGTCTCAATCTCTTTCTTCTATTGTGAAGAACGAGAAAATCTATGGTGATAACTCAAAATTTTGATTACCAAAATCTATGAAGATAAATCAAGAGATCTATCTACAACATGGCGCCCCGACGTGGGCCTCGATTCTCAAAATTGTAAAGTGGTGGACATAGTTAAATGAGATATCCAATTATATATTTTGTTGGGCATAGAATTTAAATAATCTTGTCACTACTACCCTCGTCGATATTACTCCACTACCTGTTGGCAAGGGCGCACTGGCAACCACAGGGTCCACGCGGGAAATGAAAATAGGATCCATTCACTGGTAACCAAAGGGTCATCATGATAGTGGGCTTCAAAAGACACCTTTTAAGGACCTCCAATACCCTACATGGTAGTGGGTCTGAAAAAAAAAGAACTGCAATGGACCGTAGGATGCTGATCAGATCTTAAAACACGAAGTATTATGTAAATATAGTACCTTAAAAACCATGAATGTATTAAATTAATATGCACTTACCATTAAACTTTACATAACTCTTTCTTGCGATATGTAAGAGCCCTAAAGTAGGCTTGCCGAGATTATAGCTTGAGCACTGCCTTTGTACTGATCATAAAGGGTCTTATGTGTCAAAATTGCTAATTTGGAAAGACCGACAAGACCCTAACGCTATCAGTAGTAATAAAAGTGGATTAAGTAGTCCTTTTTACGCTTCCAAAACAAAAGGGGCAGCGGGGGCTACCCGGAAATTTGCGAGTTCCCGTTAGGGTCAGTCCACCCCTGCTTGTTGGTAAAACGAAGAACTATTTCAGGGATAACTGCCTTGACAATATACGAATCGAAATATGTTATAAAAGTTATTTTCGTCCAAAGTTAGACGGTATTGTAAAAATTGGCCACAGTATACAAAAATATACAAATTTGATTTTACAACTATTTTCAACGTGCAAGAATGACATATTTATTTATACGAGAATCGAATTTCGGTGTATTGTATCATGAGTTGGTGAGAAAAGACTTTAATTCTTGTGTTTTCTTTTTTTTTGGTTCTGCGCACTAGGTTTATAGCCACATTTACTTTTAAGTATGTTAGATAAGTATTTGATTGTTTCAATTTAATTAAATGTTAATGGTTTTGTGTAGTCCTTAAAACCGTTACAAAATATGAAAGTAAATCATTACTGAACATCAAGGACATTTTGTAGTTTGTTAAGCGGAAGAATAACTAGTGCAAAGGGGCTGCGTTATCAATAATACGTAGTCTTATAACTTATTTTATTAAATAAGTTGTTACCGTTACCTAGTTACCGGAAAAGTTCCGGAAGTCCTCACTGTATTTTATTTGAATTTTTGTTTATGACCTTTAGTCATATTTGACTCAGGCTGGTGCTGTATATGTACCTGACTTTCACTAAACGTCAAAATGAGTTTAATTAAAGAAGCTGGCAGAGTTTTAATAATAGAACATAAAGAATGGGGAACGATACCTTATAAGAACTATACACAGTGGAAGACACAGCCTAGTGATATTTCTAGTGACTACTTCTAGTGGTTTTAAGCTAAAAATATCATTCACAATAGAATTTACGTTTCAAGTGCAACTAAATACTTCTTCAGAAATCAACACTTGTGAGAATCTGTACCGCGTAAGTCACAAATTCTTGTTTTCGAGAAAACAGAAAAGAAAAACTACCTCCTTTCTAAATGGACAGACTTACTTATTTACTTTATTTAACATGTTTACAATAAAAATAATGCAATCGTTCACTGAGGTCTTCCGAATACTGTACAAAACTGCATTAATCATGTTTTGACCAATATTGGACTTTAACGGTTCTGGCTATCAGATACAGAAATATAATTAAAACAAGCTGACAAGGCTATAACACTTAACTTTACTGAGGAGATCAAGAAAGAAGAACAAGAAAGGTTTTTAAAGAAGTGCTTAGAAGAGGGAATGACGTCGAAAGGACTAGAAGTGTAGGAGAAAGGTGTAGTGTGTAATGTGTCGTCTGAGGAAGATCTTGTTAGAACATTGAAACTATTACACTGGCTGTGTGTTTTTAAAATAAAGTTAAGTGTAATAGCCTTGTAAGCTTGTTTTAATTAAATTAAGCACGGATACAAGGCCTCAATATAGTTATGTAGAAATACAATAATAAAAGAATGGAAGAAGAACATACGTACAGTAGAAAACAATGCAGTTACACGCTAACAAAGCTTTACTTAAAAACTAAGAATAAAGTAAAAATTTTCTGTATTCTTCTTTTTTACACAGAGTATATCAAAGTTTTCTCCTTCCCAAATCTAGCTTCTCCCCCATATAACTAGCCACTTTTAACAGTATTCTTTACTTTGTACGTATGTCATAAACTTGAGTCAATACCTCGATTTTTTTCAAATGAAATATTATAATTCTTCTGCATTTTCTACCTTGATGCGCACTGTCGCTGCTCATAACACAAGAATTAATACATAATATACATAAAAAACTAGTCACACAGGGGTGGCAAGGTGAAAAGCTAGGTTAGGACTGAAAGTGTGGTTTATATTGGATTAAACTACAAGGGGACGATCGAGTTTAAGGTTAATGAAAGGCAACGATCTCCAACAAAAGATGGTATCACTATCTCCGTATATGTCTAAAGTATTTTTATCGTTGCATGAAATTTTAACCCTGCCCCTACAAATTCAAGCCTAGAGAGTTCAAACTTTCAGGGAAGAAAGTTCATAACCAATTCAAGAGTTTGATCAATACCGATTTTTTATTTTCGTTTTTCTTCATTGTTTGAAATCGCTTGATTCTTGTTGTGAATATCAAAACCTATAACAATGAAGCTCTTTCAACAATGAACAAAAAAGAAAATTTAAAAATCGGCATTGATCGAACTCTCGAATTGGTTATGAACTTTCATCCCTAAAGTTAGAACTCTCCTGACTTGAATTTGTAGGAGCAATATCGAAATTTAGTGCAACGATAAAAATACATTAGACATATACTGAGATAGTGCTGCCATCTTTTGTTGGAGATCGTTGCTGTACATTAACCATAACTGTTTGCTCTGATGTCTAACTTCACTCATAGGTCGAGCAGTCCAGTGTGGTTAAGTATAGAGACAGTCTTGATGCAGTCAAGTGGCATGAGAAAATTATTGATACCTGAACAATGCTGAAGAAAGTTTCCACAAAACAAAACTTGCTAGTCGGACATTGTGAGATGCAATATATGCGTCCAATAGAAATGGTTTTCTAAATATTTTGTACAAGAGCACCCACCCCCTACAAGAAAGCAGGTATTTGAGGTACCAGAAAAATCACATGATATGCCAGGGCATTTCCTACCCCGTTTCCACTCCGAGAAATAACACTCTGCCTGTATCCACAGAATTATTTCACGGTAGCATTAATATTAAATATATATATATATATGTAGAAGAAATAGAAAGCTTGAAGTATTACCAGGAATAATTGCAAGTCCACATAAAGTAAATAGTGCCAGACATCCAAAAATTAGTCCTCTGTTTCTTGGAATTTGAAATTCGATTAAGTACGCCCATACTATGATGTACAATCCTCCCATTCTAGTAAGATATAAGAGAAATACACCATAGAGCCATGAATAATGACACTGAATTTGTGAATTACATTATAACCTGAAGTATTAGAACGACTTAATGAATATTATGTACGGACTTATAAAAAAACTACTAATTTTCTTTCCATTTTATTTGTATATTTTATTTTTTTTTCAGTGAAAGTATTTAATAGTTGTTAAACATAGCATTTTCATTCACACATTTACTTGCCCTGATAAAAGTATTGATTTGTGCTAAGCGCTTAGGTTATTTTAAACAAAGGGAATACAATAGTTCCGTACTATAAGTCTCTTAACAAGCTTTAGATTAGATTAGATTAGATTTATTTGCGTTTATTGGACCAGGTACATGCATATTGCAAACTGGTATAGAACATGTCAGTCTTGTAACATATACAGTACGTGCACACACATACATACATACATACATACACAGACATGTACATAATAAGACATTGGAGTCAAATTTTTTGGGTGGTGTGATAGCATTAAGAGTAAAAAATACACGAAGCAACACCCACGTACATACATACAGTCCACAATAAACATATATTACACGAACCCTTAAAATATTAATGAAAATATTACATGGATATTGAATTTTACAATACATACACACACAAAATACAAGTCAGAAACAAAATACATTAAAAAGAATACAGAATACAAGTCAGAAACGAAATACATTAAAAAGGATACAAAATACAAGTCAGAAACGAAATACATTAAAAAGAATACAAAATACATTGAAAAGAATGCAAAATACAAGTCAGAAACAAAATACATTAAAAAGAATACAACAAAGAGATTATACAAGCTACAAATTAATTGTGGTTGGAGATAAATAGTGCAGCTTTCTCACATCATTTATTACTTTTAACAGTAAATATAAATTAAAATGAACTTTTCCACCTTTAAAATATTTTCTACCTTTAGAATAATTATTCATAGCTTCGTAATATTTAATTTTCGGATTACGTTTATGTTTCATGAAGAACCTAAAGCATGTACATATGGAGACAAAAATAAAAGACTTACCTCACCAAAATTAGTAGTGTACCTTTCAGCCCAAATGGACTGATATTCATTACCTTCATAAAAAATAATGTTTTTTCTTTCGGTATAGATTTCAGCTTATTATTTGAATTTGAATTTTATTTTTGACTTTTAGGCATCTAAGGCTCAGGCCGGGATAGGGGAGAGGAAAGGATTCGGGAAGGTGCCGGCCAGGACCTATTTTGAAATTACCTTTCCGGCATTTGCCTGGTGTGACTGAGGAAAATATCAGTTAGGATGGTTGGCCGCTGGGATCGAACCCACAATCTCCCGAATGCTATGCCAACACTCTACCACTGAGCCACGGCTGCTCAGTCAGCTTCTTCTTGATATGTTGATTAGGTAAGTGCTTGGTCCAAACAGAAAGTTTGTCGTACAAGTTAAATCTTGGTGTTGTATTGTGTTCATGCTTCGTACAAGTTGAACTTCCTTAGCATAAAAGCAACCAATATTTCATTTTTATGTATTTATTATCCACTAAATAAATTAAAGTGATCTTTAGTACATTAGAGTCTCCAGGTGGATTACATGATGTTACAAATATTTATACAATAACAATTAAACTTATTATTGTCCACTGGAAGTATCTTTAAGATATTTTGGCACGTTATAAGACTACGTGTAAATGATCAAGCACCAATTTTTTAACCCTCAGTTTAAATATATATAATCTCTAGATTGTATCTCAAGTTTATATACTGCTTAATCATATATTTTTATATTGTCCTCTATATTTAAATAAGACTTTGATAAATTTAATGTACAGTCAATATGTGCTTAAATATGTGAAAGACCATTTCAATTCAATTCAATTCAAATGGATGACTAATAAATGGAATTAGAAATATGATTCCTAGCACGCTATGTGTATGCAGGGTAATTCAGTTAGTCCGTACCATGGCATAACTTACTTTCTTACTAACTTGGAAAGTATACAAAAATGAAATATTGTTAAGTGCATGTGCAGACTTGAACTATGATACTGAGGAAACCAGTGGTGCCCAGAAAACATTTCTAATGGAAAGTGCAGTATTTATTTTTATTTTATTGAATCCTTCACTGGAACCTAACAGTTAAAGAAAATATTCTTTCATTTTTCTTGGCACATTGGCAGTTATGAAAGCTAATTATAGTTGTACCAGCTTTACGTCCGCTAGTGTTTTCACCACCAATAGCTCGCTTTTATCACAAACTCACTGAAAAATAAAATAAAATAATATGTTCAGCTATTTGTCACTTTTAAGAAGAATAAAAATAAACACGCTGGATTTTTTAGCAACAACTTATGATTCTTCTTTCGTGATATTATCAGAAACATCATTCTCTATGATCGCTCCAAGGTTCTTTATCACAAGATAATATTCAGCATCTTTCAATCTAATGCTGGATAAACACTTCCCCTAGTTTATTCCACAAATCGTGGTCAACATCTGTCCTCATGCATGTAGCTCCTAGAAAACGTTTGATTTCATCTACCCATTTTGCATTTGGACGTCTTCTCGGTCGTTTCTTTTCTCAGGGAATCCATTGTAGAACATTTGTCGTCCATATTCCATCTGTTCGTCTAGCTATGTCGCATCTTCTATTTTTGTTTGCCAGCGAGTCCATTCCTGTCCCTCCTAGTTACTCCTAGCATGAATCTCTCTATTGCCATGTGTGTGTGTATCTCTTGATCTTTGAGTCGTTTACATATTCAGTGACCACGCTGGGCAGCCATACATCATCATCATACAGTTACTTTATGCTTGAGAAACATTGGTAAATCACTTTTTAAAATAAAATTTAGTCTTCGAAACGAGCTCCATGCTGTCTTTACATCTTCTATTTATTTCATAAGTAATTTTGGCATTTGATGTTTCAAATTGCTAGCTATACCAATTTTCTCTCCGTGAATTTTTACTTCTCTTCTCAACATGCTGCGTGTGTATTCTAAATTTAAGTTAAGGTTAGTGCAAATCTACTACGAACTTCTAAAGCTAAATGATAGCACTATCTTCGTTTGTTTCTAATGTATTATTAGTTACACAAATTTGAAACGCTGCTCCTACAAATTCAAACCTGGAGAGTTGAAACGTTCAGAGCAGAAAGTTTATAACCATTTCAAGAAATCTATCCATACCGATTTTCATACTCGTTTTTGTTCACTGTTGAAAGAGTTTTCATTGTTATATCTTTGCATATGCACTGCAACAATCATACGATTTTCAACAATGAACATAAAAGTCGACTAGGAAAGAATTCTTGAAATTATTATTATGAACTTTTTGCTTTGAAAATTTGAACTCTCAACGTTTGAATTTATAAAAGCAGCATCGCAATTTTATGCAACGAAAAAAAAGCTAAAAATAAAAAAATATAGACATACGGAGATAGTGCTGCCATCTGGTTTTAGAGATCATTGGTCCTATTTTAAAACTCTTATTACTCAATTCTTCCATTTTGATTAGCTGTTCCTCCACTCTTATAGCAAAGAGTACTGTTGTCAAATTAAAAGTCACTTAAGAGGGAAATAAAAGTTAAATTACAGGTTTAATTAGCTAGGTGAATGATAGAAGATATAAATCTGTATACGAAAATGAATATTTTCCTCGTTGTGGAGCCCATCAATAGAGAATAATAAGTACACGGGTAGTGGATACAGGATCAACGTCGTTACGTAGTCAAGAGACCTCCGGAATCCACTTCGATACAGAATGCATAGACTACACAAAATGCATATACTTTGAATACATAGAGAAGTCAGGGCTTCGTAAGACACTTACCGAGACAACATGGTCCAAGTTTGAAGCCCGATAGTTGCAAGAGGTGGATGGGTTGTTTCAATCACAATTACGTACACTGTTTGATGTCTTCTTTCGCTGCTTCTGCGGCCCTCTTGTTCGGACAGTTCGAAGTCTTGTCAGAGCACGTAGAAACGTTCTGAGATTCACATTCTCAGAATCAATTTGATTAATGAACATAAGATGACGACCCTACACCAAGTAACATCACAATCGTTCTGTGTCCTGTTCATAATAGCCACGGACGGTATATATATCATCTTTGGGAACATACGACTATTCCTAAACTTAGTGTCATGGCCTGTAACACTTTCGGTCTCTAGGCCACTTCTTTTTAGGTCGGTAATATATTTTTTGTGACGTCATGCATATTTCTTCAGTATTTTTGTTTATTTGCGTTGCATGACACGGATCTTGACCACACTAATCGATACACTGTTCTTTCATAAACTGTTTCTGTTAACTGTTCCAATATTTGGTGACGACGTCTGTCTGTGTCGTATGAAACCATTTATTCGTTTCTTCATTTTTAAATCATAAAAAACACTTTACATTTTTAATAAAATAAAATATTGTTTTGTGTGGGGGGGAGGAGGGTCTCTTGCTGCGTCATTTCAGGTAGGGAATGGGGCGGATATATATATTATTCTCTATTATTGAGCTCAAATTTACGTAACATTATATCGTCAGTAAATCTAAGGTATGTTCAAAAGTGCTGTAAATACTACTACCAAAGAGACCAAATCGAATGTCGTTTTAAAATCTATGAACGCTAGAACACAGTGAAAGTTCATATTCACTGCTCCTTTGCATAAGAATATTTAAAACATGCATGTGGTTTATTGTGTTAAATCCACTACGAAATCTCGATCTGGCTTGTTTCTTTTTGTATAACGCTTTTCTATTATAGCTATGTATAATAGCCATTATATATAGTGATATTATTTTTAATATTTATAAGTAACTGAAAAATTATTTTCTAGTTTTTAGTGCATTTTTTTTTATAAAAGCTCGTTTTTCATAAAGTCTTTACATAATTTATTTTATTTTAATAAGAGTAGATTTATAGTTATATTTATACCTTGTGTTTTCTACTATGTACCGGTATTTATTAATTTGATCAAAACAAATCAGAACGAATTAAGTTCCAACTTTTCCAAAATAATAATTTTGACACAACGTGATAACCCTGAGTGTTACATACGTGTCGTATAAGTATCATTTCATTGACGTCAAAAGTCCAAAGGTATACTGAAAATCTTTCGGAAGAAAACTTTTGGAAGCTTAAATAATTCTACTTCGAAGCCCGTTAACTGTCATAGAACTTACGTAAAAAGTACCAAATTTGACGTCATACTTACAGAATATCTAATATGACTGAGAGGAGAACAAATATCCAATAAACGTTAATAAAACTGACAGTAACATAAAGAATTGCAGTGATTATCATGGACACTGTAAGCAGCTGTTTTCTTCCCCATAAATCAGCAAAATATGGAACAAAAATGCAGCCAACGATTGTTCCTACGAGAAAAACAAGATAAAGCCCATTAAATAACAACCAGAAGCCAACGGATAGAAGTGACATTGACAAATGAAAAAAGTTCGAAGTAATCATTATATATATATATATATAACTGGAAATATATGTGACACAAAACTGTCATATCTTGTACAAAGAAACCTTGGACCTTAATACGTCCATGTTCAAAATATGACAGTTTTGTGTCACATATATTTCGGGTTCTATATATATATATAAATGATTACCTCGAACTTTTTTTTATTCGTAAATGTCACTTGTATCCTTTGGCTTCTGGAGTTGACAAATATAATAAGAGATCTTAAAAATATTTAATTTTATTTTCAACACATTTTGAAAATTTAAAAGTAAAGTTGATGCAAAAGTATCTTCACCAAGGATCATGAACTTCTGTGCACTAAAATGAAAATATTATAATTAGCTTTTGGTTTTCTGCAATAAAGACGGAATTAGACTTCTATGTCCTTAATATGTAGGCTATGACTTTTAGTGACTTATTAACGCTTGATCTACATCGGACTGGACGCTTACTTTTCAGGATATCTTCTTCCTCATTATTCAATGTTGTCTGTTGTCCACAGTTTTCCTTTTTTTTCATTTTTTTTCATTTTCTATAGATCTTTGATTTTACCAATCCCGTACTTTTCCCCAGATTGTTTGTACGGTACTTTTTCATCCTTCACTTTTTGTGCTACACACGGCTTTGGCCCAGCACCCAGAGCTGTTTTGTACTTCTTAGGCATATTTCACCGCTACCGTGATTATAGTGGTTTTAATAACATGTGTATTAGGACTGAGCCGCCGTAGGTCAATGGTAGAGAGTTGTGTAGCATTCGCGAGCCGACTATCCTGTATTAGGTTTTTCCAGGGTTCTTCCTTAGTCACACCAGGCAAATGCCAGGATGGTACCTTTAATATTGGCCCTGGCCGTCACCTTTCCGAATCATTTTTTCTCCCCTATCCCGGCCTGAGCCTTAGATACCTAAAGGCCATAAATAAAATCCAATTCATTTCAATGTGTATTAGGGTCAAAGAAACAGTATATCATTTTACATTTTATATAGCTTATCTGCACGATAATTGGCACTTTTCTTATCACTTTCCCAGTACTGTAGTTTCTAGGAATTCTTAGACGTACAAAAGCACAATAACAATCCAACTTCCTCTTAATGTGTCGCAGTGGCAGAAAGGAACAGCTAACTAACGCCACTCGAAGTGCACTGTCTAATGAACATATCGATATTGCAAGTATAACGTCCATGCCAGTGGTGCAGGAATCTCTATGTTCACATCAGTGATTCTACATCACTTCACCCTCGTGTATCACATCACCCCAAATTAAGGAAATAATAAAAGGAAAAGCAGAATAACTTTGTACTTTTGAACTTTAGAACCCCCAAAAACTTAAGCAGCTTATTTTCTTATCCTGCACTATTGATCCTTTCTGCTTTAAAGTGAAACGTCTAGTAGTGCCACTTCATAGCAAGGAAAAACATGGACGATACTGAAAAATAAGCAGATAAGGTTTGAATTAAATTTTATTTAAAGCTTTTAGGCGAACTTTGGCCCAGGCCAAATGGATGATGATGGAAGAATTGGTTAATTGAAGAAAGTATGAAGAAACGGGAGAATCCCGAGCATGAGCGGGAATCGAACCATGAACCATATCCAGCCTTTCTTTTACGAATATTTAAACTTTTTTCGTTCCCTGATAATGGATTCAATGCGAATCCGAAAGCTAGGAAATTTTTATTTCACAAAGAGAGAGAGAGAGAAATCATCAACAGTTCGCAAGGTAAGTGTTATGATTAACCACCCTCGTGAAGTAATCTTACTCAAATATGATTTATTATGGAGGGCGAAATTCTGCTTGTATGCCAGTTTCGTCACCGAACAGATGTGTTTTCACATTTTGCACCTTTAAAAGATGAGATGCATTTACTGCTAAATTCCTCGATCCTGACAACTGAATGGAAAGGAAACTGTCTGGAAATTTGTCCAGGTCTTCGAACAGTCAAGAAAACGACATACATTTCCCACTTTGACATTCATTTTACAGCCTTTAAAAGTTTTAATAAGATATCGATTTGAGAACTTAGTGAGCTTTAAAGCAACTCACTAAGTCCAAGGATATTTAGAAAATTGGCGTGAGCGTTGGGGATCAAATTCTAATGAAAACTACTTTGAAAGATATAGGCCTAAACCCTCAATAAAAATCATCAGGTAATGTAGTAGTATAATTGAATTTAAAAAGCGGAAAACGCTCACCTGAATACCTTGTTAAAAGGATAAGTAGAGCAGTATTTCTCACAATTCAACCGAGATTTTTCAGGAACGCATAAGTCTCAATGGATAAACTTACAGTACGTCAAAATTTATAAGTCTTACTCATTGCAAAGTGATCGGAAAGTTAAAAATGCTGTTAACTCTTGAAACTTACTCTACATATTTATTTAAATAACTGCTTGGAGTGTAAGATCCTGATAGTTTAAAATACGTAACATAGTTTTTATTTGTCAAATATGTTCAAACTAAGCAGTATGTTCAAATTTTTACGCTTAAAAAAAAAACTTTTAACTACGTTAATTAATTATGAAATTGAATAAGTTATACATGTATCTTTGTACTTCAGTGTTTATGCTAACGTAATACACAATTTGTATGAGTTATTTACTTTTAGAAACAATTCTGTAAGTTTCATGTGTCATGATTTATACTTATACTATTTATGCCTACAAAACTTTTCGTGCACAATAGGGTTAAGTTAGTTCCCTACATAAATAACTGGTTCCTTAAATAAATTGTTGTTATAAATTTTCATAACAGGAATGAAACGATTTTAACAATGAACAAGAAAGAAAATGAAAAATCGGCATGGATAGAACTCTTGAATTGGTTACGAACTTTCTTCCCTGAAAGTTAGAACTTTCTATGCTTGAATTTGTAGGAGCAGCATTGAAATTTCGTGCAACGATAAAAAATACATTAGACATATACGGAGATAGTGCTGCCATCTCTTGTCGTACATCTTGGCTTTACATTGCCCTTAAAAATAAAAGATGACGAAAAGGGAGTAACGTTGAATGTCATGAATCAACTGTTCGTATACGTGGATGATGTAGATTTAATAGGGGAAGATACAGAGGCATTACAAAGTAACACCGATGTTTTAGTAGAAGCGTGCGATGACATAGGTCTACCAGTAAACATAGAGAAAACAAAATATGATAACAAGCTGAAACACAGCGAATAACGGAAATAGATACATAACAATTAAGAATGAGAACATAGAGAAAGAAAACAAATTGAAATAATTTGGAGCATACGTAACAAGCAACAACGAGGTAACAGAAAAAAATAAAAAGTCGTTTAGTATCGAGCAACGCATGTTTCTGTTCAGTTCAGAAACTCCTAACCTCGCGATTAATATCAAGAATGATGAAATTAAAAATATACAGAACGGTTATTCTGCCGATAATGGTTTACGATAGCGAAAGTTGGAGTACGACTATAGCAGACAAACAGAAATTACGATTATTTGAAAATAAGATCTTGAGAAAGATATACGGCCGAAACGGGACGAGATGACTGGGGAATGTAGAAGACTGCATAATGAAGAACCTCACGGACTTTACGATTCATCACCCGATGTTGTAAGAATAATGAAATCACGACGACTAAGATGGGCAGGCCATGTAGCTCGGATGGGAGAAAAAACGAAGATTACATTCCATCTTGATTGGAAATCCGAAGGGAAAAAGACCTTTGGGAAGACCGAGACAACGTTGGGAGGACAATATTAGAAGGGATCTTCGAGAAGTAGGTGTTTGTGATGAAAACTGGCTTGATCTTGCCCAGGAGAAATCCCCCGATGGCGAGCGTTTGTCACTACGGCGATGAAGTTGCGAGTTCCGTAAGGCATAAAGTAAGTAAGTAATAGTTGTTGGGGGAAATCCCCCCAGGATTTCGCACCGTGTCCTGGACCAACCGAAAGCAAGAGATAACGGAATGACAAATGGCGGGAACACTCCGGACATTGTTTAATAAACCAGTCCTAGATGCTACCATCACAGTGGTTGATGGCTGTCTCATAAGAAGGTTTTCACAATTTTGCAAACCCTGTCATGTGACTATGACATCACCGAGATGGCTTTTAAAGAATCCGTGTATTTTCATATAATAATATCCCTGGTACTAAATGTCTATGTCCATGCATAATATTCTTTACCACGAAACAGCAGTAATACTACGTATGGACCAAATATCAGAGAGAGGACAAAAAAAACCGAAACAAGGACCTGAAAACGTTTTCAGAAAACTTTTGTTACTATGCGATTCCCCTATTTTCTGAACCAGGCAACTTTCTCGAACTCCAACTCTTCTAAGGTTATAAATCTTTCAAAGTCTTTGCGGTCACGACCAAAATCTCATAAGTATCAACACCAGAGACAGAGGAGGTTGAGGAAGATGAGTCGCAGGGAACAGTGGTATGGAGTAAGGATAGCCAAACTGATGTATCTGATTACTGAGGTTTGTTTTTCTGTCCTCAACAACAGTATGTTAATCATGTGCTACATCATGTTTACACCTCACGATATAGCAACGTTAGAACCCTAATAAAAAATTAATAAATAAAAAAACTTTTAAAAGACATACTTTCCTTAAACAATTCATACTACAAAGTTAAAAATAATTTATTTCTGCATGACTAAAAATAAAAGCATGGGGCGTGCTCTCATATACAGTAACACTTTATAAATTCTTCAATTATCGCGCCCCATACTTTTCTTTTGAGTCATGCATAAACAAATTATTTTTTTACTTTTTAGTACGAATTGTTTACGAAAAGTATGTCTTTAAAAAGTCTTATTATTATTATTATTATTTTTTCGAGCTATTTCGGTATTCGGACACTTTTTTTGAAGCTAATGTTTCGTGACCCAAATTCTAAAGTTTTCTGCAACCAGTCAAACGCAATATCGTTGCAGGCTAGTATTTATTTTAGGATTTATTTAAAAAAACAAAACATATATTAAAATTTGCTTTTAAAATATATAGAAATATATGAAAGTAACAATGGAATATTGTATTGTCACCCGAGTTACGTCCTAGTGCAAAGTTTCATCATTATATGACGTCGGGAAATGAGTTGAATTAACGTTGCACGATTTGAGGACACCACGAACCATTGTGAACTAAAGAAAAGAATGTAAAAATAACATTTTCCTTAGTTAATTGACCTACTCTTGTCAAATTTGAACTCATATAAATATGTGAGGTTAGTCATTCCTAAGTTATGAACACAGTAAGTCAGTTTGGATGAATACTTTTGCAAATTCGAAACTTGCCACTCCTTTTTTTTTCTGATTTGGGACTTGTGAGTCGCTGAAGAAGATCGGTTGGATTGTTCGAAATATTGTTGCAACTTATATTTTAAAATAATGTGTCCAGGTAGACCTTCTCTATGTTTTAACTATTTCGTTCAGTCCACGAAACTCCAGACCTGACGATTATTACTACGATTTTATATACAGCAAAACTTGTGAATAGGGGACATAACTAGTACCTAAAATACCGTTCACTATTAAGAAGTGTCCGCTATTTAGAAACACACATTGAAACTTCCCTTAAACGGCCATAGAAAGTTGAAATAAGAAAATGATGTACAAACTGAATTAATGTACATTGTACAGTAATTGTTATCTATAGATTACTATACCTTAATACAGGGCGGTGTACATGCGTAGTTATGCCGTGTTCACTGTACAGTAAACAGAACTGCAGTACAAAGTCATAATGACGCCTAGCAGGACAACTGAATGGAATTGAATTATATTTAATGTCTTTAGGCAACTATGGCTCAGGTCGACAATAGCAGAACTGTGTGTTATAGCGTTGTCAGTTTTAAATACAACAGTAGGCTTGTTTTTATTTGAGTTTTGTTACTCGTTTTTCCCTTGTTCCTGCGTTTTGTTATGATTGTTGTATGTGTTGCTTGTTATTGTTGTGAAGCTTCCAAAGAACCCGCGACTACTCTTAACGATCTTAGTAAGATAGGAGGGGGTTACAAATTAAGCCTTTATTTGTCTTCACTGCTCCTCGATAAGAAGACCACTCACATCGGAAAATATCTGAAACAGAAACCCGTACAGACGACCACCACATGCTGACTTGGTTGGTTATAAAGAGGATTTTGCTTTGAAAGGGAGCATTATCAAAGTGTTCGTGTCAGTTATTAAGAGAGTTTTCTTCCATAAGATTCACTGTTATTCTGCAGGGACTCTTAGACTGTCCATTAGTTATTAAGAGGTATGCGCTATTCAGAGGTATCCGCTATAGGAAGTTTCACTGTATATGTAACCTCAACTTCACCTCTTCGACACATGCGTGTTCATTCTCTAATAATTCAGGATCCTCATTTCCAACAATATAAGTATAATGCAGTTTCTGTTTTGACTGTTAACAATACGTATTTCTCTGGTATATGCCACAATTGCGCCTGTCCCTTTACTATCAGTTTACTGGTAGGCCTTTCTGCTTACATATCAAATAAAAAAATAAATAAAAAAAATGGAGTCAAGCTCCGAAATATCCTTTTCTTGCAAAGAACAAAATTGGATCTTCTTTTTAAGTACCTTCTTCTTATGAATTTCCAGATTTCCCACTCATTTGCCAAGATCAAATTCCCTGACTTTTCCAGGTTTTCCAGGTCACTAGTCAGAAAATTTCCAGGAACCCCATTTTGTATATATATCATGGGAAAATAAAGATCATAGTTGCATGAAAATAAAGATACATCA
>JAGDQP010002401.1:42803-61239 GCA_022664845.1 Lepisma saccharinum
AAATACATCAAAATATTTCACTGTATTCTTTTCTTAAATTGCTTCATGGTTGGCACATTAGCCTCCAAGTAATTTCAAAAACGATCTAACATTAAATGCCTGCTGTAACAAAATGAACTTCAAACAATAAGCTATGAAATTCCCTGACTTTTCCAGGTTTTCAGACATTTAAGTGGAATTCCCTGACTTTTCCAGGGCTTTTTATTGTTAAACTGGATTCCCTGACTATTCCAGGTTTTTCAGGGGAGTGGGAACCCTGATTTCTATAGTACCCGTATGATGACTACATACAGTACTGTTAAGCACGGTTCCTTTTAAGATATGTACATATATTTAATTAGTTCTGAAGTATATATCAACAACTATAATTAATACCTGTCTTCTTATACTTTTTCAAGTTAACCAACTCGTCACTGCTGAGTTCAAAATCACATTCAGCTTGTGGTAATAAATAGCTTGTAATGTTTACATCCATTGTCGTAATGAGAACGATGGTTCCACACATTAGAACTAGAAGCACGTTAAATGTAGTACCACCTACAATGAACAAAATGAAGAAAGTTAAACCGTTAAGATAATCACATGAAATATACAAATGAACATCACAAGAAAATAACGTGCTTTATCCATTTTATTGATTTACAGGAGAGCGTTTTAAAAGTTCAGACTTAGCATTGCGTATACCAGCACTTCAAATAAAGATTCACTTGTAACAGACGGACTATACATGTTATCTACATGCATAATAGCTTGTTTAAAAGTTCGTTCAAAAAGCTAATGGATGGCACTCTTATCTTAATCTCACCAAGGTTGGACACATTCTTTTCCTACTGTCTTCAAATATAACGAATACAAATCAATTTGTTGAAAAAAAAATCAGATAATTCAGATCTATGGCTACTATTACACTTTCCTCTATAAGTTGTGATCTCTTAGTCTTGTGGTAGGCTTAGCACATAGCTACCAGTACATAGCATTAACGTAGAAAAAATAAAATTCTTAAAAGATTGCCCGTCAAGGTAAAATGTCTCGAAGGTATAAAGTAGTAGTAAACTGTTTAGGCAGTATAGTAACTTTTCACGATGAATATCTGAAGTGATGAATGATTCAGAGGCTACTATTCCTTAAGGTTAGTGTAAAGCAACGATATCTAAAGCTAAAATAGATGGCAGCACTACCTTCGTATATCTCTAATATATTTCCTTCGTGGCACGAAACTGAAATCTTGCTACTCAGAGAAGAAAGTTCATAACTATTTCAAGAGTTCTATTCGTACTGAATTTTTGTTTTCTTTCTTGCTCATTGTTGAATGAAATTCATTGTTATAGGCTTCGATATTCACTACAACAATCAAGCAATTTCATCACTCAACAAAAATGGAAACAAATGTTGGCACGGATAGAACACTTCAAATGGTTATGAACTTTCTTCACTAAAAGATTGAACTCTCTAGCTTTGAATTTGTAGGAGCAGCATTGAAATTTAGTGCCACGAAAAAATACATTAGAGACACGCAGAGGTAATACTGCCATCTAGCGTTAGAGGCATCCTTAAAATATTCATTTCGATAGAGACTGAACAGAAGGAACAGAAATGGGCTCACGCCATCTGATTTTAGTATGACTGACTACAAACTGACTGTTCTATACCATAGACCTCATAATAGATAGACTTAGCATGATTCCTCATTTCTGTCTGCGCTAAAACTAATGTTTTTTTTTGCACAGGAGCACGTAATTCTGAGTTCATCTGCTAGGGAGCTCTGGCATCGACCTCATAATTAGTTTAAGCGCAGACAGAAATGGGGAAGCATGCTAAATCTATCTATTATGGGGTCTATGTCTATAGATAAATTTAAGTGCTTCAATCTTATCCATGGACGGATTCAAGAGAGAGACCATGGGGGGGGGGGGGGGGGGCACGAGAGAGACTCTGGGTGGCAACACATTAAAAGCTATCGTTTAGAATGGAAAATTATGTCATTCTGAAATGACTGAAGGGCAATGCCCCCCTTCTCTCCCCATAAATCCGCCCATAATCATATCTAACCACTTTACCCAGGAGAAATGAGGAAATATAACTGTATCCGAAATAATGCTTGGTTCCAGGCAATTTCTATGCCGGAACGCTATAAAACTGTCTTCTCTCTTGAACTAAGAATATTTTCAATATAATGAAAACTATATTTTCTCAAATTTATTACGTCATTATCATTTATGCAATATATACTTAGTTTCAGCTATTGGGATTGTACTTAGCCTATGCGTAGGTCTTTGGCCTGTCAACGCAACCATAGCATCTTACATCTTATTAGTAAATATTCTGTACTGTTAGATTAGGTTAGTTTGACATACATTTCTAGGATAATGCAGTTCCCAGCTGTGAGGTTATAACTTCAGAGGCCATGGGTAGAAATTTTTCCTGATTGGGTTGATTCGGAATGAACAACCAGGGATGAAATCCTGGGGCATCAGAAAAAATCTCCAGCAACATCTCGGCGACTGGTTCGAAAAGTTGAATACCGAGATGGTGCTTATACTATAGTCATTTATCAATATTTTCTTTATGTTAACCCCAGAATGACCAGGCAGGGGCATCATCAGTGTCTTCTTTTATAGAGAAGCCTCTTCCGGAGAGTATTTGTACATCTCTCGGAAGAATATTTTGATCTCTCAATGGGGAGGAACATGATGACTAGTTTCATGGGATATTACTAGCCCTTGAACCACCTAGGAGATATTTATCGTGTTCTGGGGTAGTAGAACCATCAGATCTCGCCCCTCAGTGAGACAATGCCCATTCTTTAATTATGTGACGGATTATGGCCACAAATGTTATAACCAGCTGGTAAAAAAACAATAATTGAAAAATTATCAAAACTGTTCAAATTTCTAAATTTCTAATTTTCTTAGTAATGGATATCAATGTTACGAATTAGGTAAGTTAAAAATACTATTTGTAACTTGGCTATTTATCTCTACTGCTGAATACTTACTTGCAAGCTGGAGAGCTGTGTTATAGTCAGTGCAGTATTCTTCCGATAAACCAGCTGTAAATTAAGTGAACAATTAATTATATTACTTGACTGAAAGTATACAATGAAATGTGCAAAATTAAATTCATATTTCATAATTCTGAAAAAATCTTTGATGTTTTCAAATTCTTCCAGGTCTCATTTTCACAAAGTAGAACATATTTTTAGCTTTAGCAATCTTTTTAATTATCTTAATTTAAAAATATGAAGAAAAAAAATCTTTGATATGTAAAATTCTTCCAGGTTTCATTTTCACAAAAAAAGAACATATTTTGAACTTTAGAAATGTTTTTTATTATCTTAATTTAAAAATATGAAAAAAAAAATATCTTTCATAATTATATAAAATTCTTTCATGTTTAATTTTCACATAATAGAACATATTTTCAGCTTTAGAAATCCTTTTTATTATCTTAATTAAAACCTGTCAAGAACTGACGTAAATAGAACGTAATATTAATCAAGAAAACTAAAAACAACCATATTTACCTAAAGCTTTCAGTAATTTCATTCAATAACTACTGTAATAATTGTCAACTTGATGAAATGTTTAAAATTTCCGAGTAGACGTAAACGTATCGCCTGTAAATTTGTTACTAGACAAATTACTGTTAATCTCTAATTTTGTTGATGTTAGTGGCTTCAAGCACTGCAGTTAATATATAATGATACAGCTCCTGTCTACATATCACTTCCAGAAAGATGTGGGTAGTGAGTGATGTTAGAATGTACCTGTAAACAGTGTGAAACGCTTGCCTTCACTAAGGTTATGGCATATGCATTGCTGTGAGAACATTTACCTGTGCCTTACTCGTAAATGACTCTCAAAAACGGCTTTAGTGAATTTTAGTGTAATTATAACATTAATTAAGTTGTAAGTTTAGGTATGGTTAAATACGAATCGAGGTGTAGAGAGAAAAGTATAGCTATGATTAATAGCACTGTCGCCTTGTGTAAGAATGTATTAAAATAATATGGTATTTGTGCAGTTGTACAACCCATTGTATACTTCAATTCTGAGTGATAACCTGTGTGATACAATTCTGTCACTTGTAGGTACCCAAGAATTTCGTCCTCTCTTTTTTCTTTTTCTTTAATAGGCACTCAGCATTCAAAAAGTACTTGGAACGAGTTATCTTCGAGATTTTGATTGTCTCTTCGTGACTGATTAGAAATAAATTAATCTTAAGGTTCATAAGTTGGTAAAAATCTAAGGAGAAATCACCATTATTTTATTACAGCTGTACCAGTAGCTGCTATTTTAACAACTGTGATCTTCGTATTTTCATCCGATTTCATTATTCAATATATCGATTATTTCAACTGGTGTGATCTATTGGGATTACTTTAAACTGCGGAAATGGTCCAAACAGATATTCAATATAAGCATGCAATTCTGCAACCATTCTTTGGTTAGAGTACAACTTATACGATTACAAAATTTAGTACGATTACTTTTTGATCCCTGTGTACCCATACACTTTCATCCCCAAACTTGATTAAAAAAAAGAAAGATATTTTTCTCACAATTTCTCACAACTTCGTCCATATTTTACAGCAATTGTATACAGTTAGCCACTTTATTTGTTTCATGTACTCTTTTAATACTAATTACGTGCAGAGAATTACTGAAAGGCCAGTTTCGCTATTGAATACAGGGTGTTGCAAAATAATATTGTCAAAACCACCTCAAGAGGTTCCTGACATGAAAATAATAAAAAAAATGTATAGATCATCGAGGGTGCCCAAATACTTAGTTTCGGAGCTATAACCAGTCGAAAGAGTGGCGAAATGAACTGAAGAGTTCATTTCTACAATTAACAGTAGAACTGAGGTGACATGTAACCCTCAAAAGCTTGAGAACTGGTCTAACTAAAAATGTATATTTCAAAATTAATTGTGCAATGAATGTCCAAGGGATTTCCTGAAGGAAATAGAAGGATTCCCAGGCATTCTCCGATCGAAATTAGCATGAGTAAGGTGACTTACAACATGATAAGATAAAATGAATTATAGGGGCGCTAGCAGCACGACTTTGCATGTGAGTAAAGATGGTAGATGTAATCACTACCACCCTACCGGTGAATGGCAGTCTCTTTTACTGATAAGTACACAAAAGGTTAATTGAAATGCATGAAATTCTAACTTCTGTTTGTTATACAACCACGAATTTTTTTTAAAAAAATTCCACAAAGAAAATCTGTTTTAGATATCGATTTGGGGAAAATGAATTCTTTTCATTTGCTGTAAAGTTGTTCCATTTCGACCCACCTTCACTAAGAAAATTTCTGGGAATCCCCTATTTGCTTTGCGAAATCCCCTTGCGATCCCATCGCACAATTTTGGATATGCACTTTTTAATAGACCAGATTTCAAGTCTTTACGATACCACGTTGCCTCAGTCCTACAGTACTGTAATGGTATTGGAAATATATCAAGCTCCAATAGAGTTCATTTTCCCACACTTACAGCAGCCTATAGCGTGGAAACTAAGCATCTGTACACCCCCGATTATATCTGTACTTTTTTTTTCTTATTGTCATGTTAGAAACCTCGTGAGGTGTTTTTACCGGTATTGTTTAGAAACCACGTGAGGTGTTTTTACCGGTATTGTTTTTGCAATGCTGGTATACGATAATCATGAAACATTATCGGAACAAATCGGGATAGCGTATTACTTAGCGAGTTAGAGCTATTGCTGTTACGTCACTGCAAAATTAGGTTGGTAACAAGTTTAGTTAAAGTCAGTGTTGCGAGATACCTTAAAATCATCTTAATATTGTCTTTTAAAAATTTGCAGCACCTGAAAATTTGCCGCCGTAGGCAAGCTGCCTACTCTACCTATGCTTAAATTCGCCCCTGATAATCCTACTTTTCACATATTATTGAAAATGAAATTGATTGTTCTTTCAACTAGATTGAACTATTATAGTGCACAAAATCCAACAGTGACCAATTATGATGAATACTGTTTTGGGGTACGTAACCATTGCGTTCAATAAACAAATAAGTACATAAATAAGTAAATAAATAAATGGACTATTCCTACTACATTGTAAACCTAGAAGATATTTACCTTTTTTAGAGATAAGTGCAATGTGTCGATGAGGTGGGTGAAGAGTGCTTTTCGCACGTGTTTCTCCTTCCATTTTTTTAAACAATTTTTTTTCTTTATTCTTTCTTTGTATTTATCAGAATTATTTCATTTTCTGTTCTGAATGATATAATTTAAAAAGAGCAAATATTAGGAATTATTTAGCGAGAAAATAAACTGCTAACATGAGAAGAGATAATAGTTCGACAGCTAAGTTGTACCTGATATCTTGTAGTTTACTGTAATGTAAAGTGAGTTTCAAATCATTTAATTTATATATTTAAAGGTATAAAGTACAATATAACTATAATATTAATAGCTAATGCTGAAGGAGGAACATACGAGAAGCTTCATTACGAGAAATAAAAAAACTCCTTCTTCTGGGAATTGTATGGAAGTGTAAATTCCTATCCGCGACTTTTATCACACGATGAAGCTCGATAGAGTTCAATGAAATATTGTAATAATTAGTTTTATGTGATGTGTAAATATTTTGCTATTTTTTTTTTTATAGGTTAGAAAGCTTATCAGTTTTATAACCAATAGTTATTGCTTGATATGTCGAAAATGTTTTGAAAGTCTGAAGAAATAAGAATTTTCTTTAACCACTGACAAGCTTTCTATGCAAATATCTTAAATCAATAATCAAATTCTCATGAACGGGTACTTATTTACTTGCAAGTAAACGGACACTATTTTTAGCGTGTCTTTCTGCCATCCAATAAAGGCAACGTTTTAATAGTGAATATTATTAGTTTGTAATTAGAACTTTCAATTTGTGCTCGCTCACCTTGATGATGTTAATTTTTTTTTTTTGCCCTAAAACAGATCCTGATCCGAAGGTTCCTGTGCAAAGTGAACCGAAGATGGTTGGTCATTGCCTTTCATCGGATGAGACCTACAGTTTAAAGTTGGCTCAGAACCACTTATGTTCCCACTAAGAATCGAACCCGGGACCCCTTGATTACAAGACAGCACGCGTTATTATTCACCAGGTGTAATATATTCCAGATTTTCTTTGTGGTTAAAGAACATCTTCGGAATAAAACGAAAAGGAGGAATTTAGCAATGATACAAAGAATATCTTGTGTGCCCTTTGTTCATTGTGTTCATAGTGTTCTTGGAGGGGTTTTATAGAAAGTAAATGTCCTCTGATTTCATTTACAATCATGCCGTTTGGAAGGCTCACTAATTATGTTCAAAGGTAAATTACCGGATTCACAATTATAGGCAAACATACTGAATACAGAAATGATCATTTACAATCCTTGTTTAAGCTTTTAACATGTACACAAATATTGTACACTGTTATCTCAATGACTATCGAAAGTGAAATATTCAACTTAAAAAAAAAAATCAACTTTGCTTTCTGACCACTTAAAATATTTTAACACTTGTATTTAGTCTGGAAGCGAGGCTTGAAGCCCGAACTCTCGGAGCCATCACAGAACGTTCCTCTGTTTGGGTCTTATTTATGTGGCGAAGCACTACCTCTAGTGGGTATATGTGCATATTTGCATCCTTTTTGATGAGGCACATTGTTTATCAAGTATAATTATGTTCCCTGTGTTTGGAATCTTCCGCCTGCGGTCCTTAATTATAAATGTATATATTTGAATAATTTCAAATAGAATATGTTGGTACTGGGTTCGTTTCCCAAATATGGAGTTGGGGACAGTATTGTGCTCGTGTGGCCTGAGATTTCGTGCAGCTGTTGTGCTGCGATTATTATTATTATTAATAATAATAATAATACTCCGTTGCTATTGTTGTGTATGCATCTACAGTTTGCACTTTATTTGTTGTTGGGTTGTTATAAATATTTTTTCTAAATGTAGTTGTTGGTAGTCACTGTTGACATCTGCGATTGCCAGATGGGCTTGGAAAGACAGACCCTACAGTTGTCTAATTAGTTGGATTCTGAACCACTTCATGTGTTCGACCACTACGGGGTTTGAACTTGTGGCTACGTGCATAAGATGATAGTGATAGCCACGTCTGTATCTCTAGGTCATTTTTGGCCATAAGTTTGTCTATTGAGAGCAGTTTGATCTCTAACAGTCTTTTAAGAAGAGTTTTGTTTTCTACGTATATTTGATAGCGTTGTATGTACCTTGGTGGCCTGGTCCAGTTCGTGGAAGCACGTTTTTATAATTATAATAGGCCAATGTGGTAAGGTAGTTCTTGTTGGGCTTTCAGGGTAATACCCCACCCTATTTGGTTTTTTGTATAATCTTTCCTAAAAAAATTGGCACTAGATTGTTGTTTCGGTGGAAAACTGTTTGTTCTACTTCAGCACAACCGTGCTAAAAAGTGTGTTTTTGAAGCTTTCATAATAAATGTACACCCCTCATATGTACTGATTTAAAATCACTTTTAAAAGGCCTATCTGCTTTCGCAGAGGGTCTGGGTGTGGTAATTGTGGGTATCTTGGACATTTTTGCTACTGCTTGTTTGTCCCCGAAAATGTATTCGGTTTGATTATCTGATATCATATATATATATATATATATATATATATATTGGCAGGTGCGCACCTGCTTGTTGAGAATGAGTTTTGTTTGTTATTTTAGTATTTTGGTTTGTTTATCTTTAGGCTCAAAGCCATGTTTGTTTATTATGCACTTGTGGTGCATTTAATCAGCAGTAGCGTGATCTACATTAGCGTCTGTTAATAGACTCTTTAATGCTAAAAAGTTGTTTCAGTTGTCGGTGTGAGATGAGCGTTATTAGGCCTTTTTAAGTTGTTTTTTAAATAGTTTTGTTCAACTATGACAAGACTTGGTTGAATAGGAGTGCCCAAGGAGAGAACAGATTCCGTCCTATGTAGACAGATTTTGTTTATTCTTTGTCATACGTTTCTTTATTTTTTGTTTCTAGCATTATTAGGCAGTATTAGGTACTCGAAACCTTTGATTCTTTCTCAATATTTTGTTAACATACACATTTTGTGCTAAGTATAGCAAATTAGTCATCTTTTGTTAATATCAGTGTTTTGCCTAAGCGACAGGTCTTTTGAAGTAAGTTTAACCTTCTTCATTAACCTATTAGTCCAAACGTGTGTGAGGAGAGTTGTGGTTTGGCCCCTTATGTGGATTTAAACCCTTTATTTCTAGAGGGTAAATTAATGTGGAGGATTTTGGAAGCTGAGCTTCGTTTTATTTAACATCAAGTTTTGAAGATAGTTTCGTTTCTTGTAAAAACTATAGTGGCCTTAATGAAGGCCTTTGTTTTTATTTTATTAAAACAAGCTTTATGTTTTATCAGTGTGGAGGCTACAAGTTTGTTTTCTTCAAGGGAATCCAGCGCTATTGCATTTACTCTGGATTTCCCAGTTTGTTTGGGTTCTGTGTTGTGAAGGTTGTTTTACATACTTTGGGTTGTAGATCCCTTTTTTTTTTGTTTAAGTTGTTGGATCTTGTAAATTTTGCCACAGTATTTTCAATTTGGCTGTGGCATCATTCTAATTGTCGTCATAAAGTTGGTTGAATGCTTGTGGAGCTAATGTTACTCTGAACAAGATTCAAAATTGGTTTTTCAGTTTCAATTTAGGTACAGGACTGCGTTGCACTTCACGGATAGTGTGCCTCTGTGTTGAAGGATTCTGGTCTTTGCCTCTAACCGGATACGAACCCGGCCTGCCTTTTTCCAGAGTCACCTCAGAAGATTTTTATAAATTGTCCATCTTGAAATTGGCTGCTATCAGGATGCCAGGACAGATCATAGAGGTACTTCGGTCACCGCAGATCTCAGTGTGGTCAACCTATTTTTAAAATCTAATTTTTGTCAACTTGCTTCAATACCGTTGCACATATCCGCACCAAACTTCATAAACATTATTCAACATAATTTAGAAAAATACTGTGGATGTTCCCAATCCCCAAGCACTCCAATTGTCAGTATTGCCAACCCATTTTAAAATTCAATTGTTCCAATGGCTCCCATACCGTTGGTCGTATTCACACGAAAGTTAATATGAATACTTATCGACACCATAAAAGAACAAATACTATGAAAATTCCCACCCTCCAACGTTCCCAGTTGTCAGTGTTGCCAACCTATTTTAAATATCTTCTAATAATAATTGTATGGAAGATCAGATGGCTCACAAACTGTTACGATACCAGATTAAACTTTGAGTGAATTCCAACCAAATTCTTCATAGGACTTTTATTTGATAATAGAAAGACTTACGTTGTAGTTGCTTCGAATATGTATATGTAGTGGCCATTTGTCATGGAATACTTACTCAACACATCTAACCCCACACCAACGGGCGTGTATATAAGCTAGTAAGCAATAAGTTTGTTTTATTTACTGTATGTAAAGTGTACTAATCTAATTTTATCAAACCCGAGGTTTGATCATAGCTTGCTCCTGGCAATTCCCTTACGTCAGCAATAAGTTTACTATTTAGAACGTAAACTAATCTAACTTGAAATCAGTAATGTATAAGCAAAAAAACCTACTCTAAATCACTCTAAACCAACTTAGTCAATTTAGAACGTTCAAATCACTGCTAGAGGTAAACTATACTCACTCCTAGCAACAGATATACAATTGATGAAAAAAGAACAGATTCTGAATCACTCCGAATCAAGTTGTATCATTCAAATCACTGTAAGGTGCAAGCTATAATGAATCCCCTAAAATTTATTACAATAATTCGGCTTTAATTTGGCCTCCCAATTCAATGTTTCGAGGAGGCCAACTCTTCATCGTATTCTTGACCCAAAACTGTATTTGTTCCGAAAGACTGAAATAATTAATTTATCAAATTAGTTAAATTATTTTTCACAAGACTTATTGAACGAACATTTGGTAAATATCATATAATATGGACATTCAGAAAGATGATTGATATTTTATAAGGATTTAGATAACTGCAATCCGATATACATGGTTTCCAATGTAATTGAATAACATTTCACTGTTTCTGAATGCTATTGAGAAAAATAATACATTTACCGTAGTCTTATTATATACCCTAACCCTAGGTTTCTCAACCGTTTTCATACTGCGACCCCTTTTACTATGTCGTCTAGCCGATGACCTACAAAAGTAATTATCTTGTTCATAATAAGCGGTTTCATTTCACTTTGTATTAAATAGCTTCCTAAAAGCTTCAGCCAAAAACATGTATATATTAAAACATGGTATTCAGGATGGGGACGGTTAGCTAACTTTTGTCGTAGAATTGTATTTTTCTGCACATGTAGTATGATAGTGGTGGTAGTGGGTAACTTGGGAATCGACTGTCACGTAAAAGTAAACTTGTTAAGAAATTTTACTGGAAGCAGCTAGAAATGCGAAATTCAATTCGCTTGGGAGACCAGGTCATCGAGATTCGTTCAAAAAGACAGTTCAAATGATCTATCGCTTAGTAATTACAAAAAAAAAAAAAAAAAAAAAACAGCAAGGAAAATAAAATACCTTCTTTAAAATTAATTATTTTTAATCTACAACACCCAGGTGACATTTGAGGAGTACAGGAAGAAAAAACAATCGAAGTTCAGTTTTGAAAGTTGTGAGAAAACACATATTTTAAGGTGTAAGAACTTTAATTTAAATTTATTTTTGGCCCTCTGGTACATTATCAGCCTACGTCAAAGTGTCTAAAGGCCATAAAGAAATTGAAATGCAAGTTCTTACATCTTAAAATTGAGTGGTTTTCTCACAACTTTCAAAAATGGACTTTGATTGTTCGTCCCCTGTACTTTTCATTTATTTTCTCATCTCCCCTCGCGACCCCTTTGCACACAGTCCACGACCTTATGTGAGTGAATATTTTGGGAGCTGCTTCATTGTAATTATTTCATGTTCCGTGTACTCTTAACTTTCCCAGTTAGACATTATTAGAAGCTCATTCGGAGACGGTAATGACTTGATATAGTCAAACCTAACCTTAACCTGACCTTGCATTGGCTACCCTTTGGAAACTTTCCCGGGTATTACTTTAGCTTACGTCGGGCGTGATTTTTTCGAACGAAATAAGTCACAGGTTCATGAATCGGAATCATGGTAATGCTACGTCATAGAAACATGTTTATTTGTATATCATAATTGATGTTTTGCTACAAAGATCATGCACAGTATGTCGAGTGGGAGATAGTGAACGAAGACGGGTTAGAAAACGCCAGGTTAGATATTTTTTTTATTGAGCGCGATGCACATCACCTTTAATCCGAGACCACCTGTGACTGCTCCATTTCTGGTTTCAAATGAAACGTCCGACATACACTAAAGATAAGTCCTCCCCGGAATCATTCTAAAGAGTGAAGCTTAGGTTGGGTTAGGTAATCTTAACTTATATTAGTACATTTAAGTCGTCTTGAATTGAGTTTAATACCTTCGAAATCAGATCAAAACTAGTGTACTGAACATGGTGATTTTTCGTTCTGGGGAGTATCCAAAGAGCATCCGAGCAATTTACAAAATTGACTATGATTTAAGGTGACTAACTTAAATTTAGTTAATTACCTTATCACTAAACAACCCAATTTCACATATTGTCACTAATCGAATGATTTTGGTAGTATTTCAAGTCCAGCCTCTCTTTTATGTCATTTCATTTTTTTTTTCTCTTTTTGGTTTTACGTTAACTGAGGGTAGGTTAGGTTATATCAAGTATGAAAAAGTTGAGTTTAAAGGCCAGAAGTGATTATAATGGAGCAGCTCAGTTAGTGGATCAATAAAACCTTGCACCGTTGCTCTCTATATGAAAGAAGGCTCTCTTTAGTATACACCGGGCGTTCCATTTGGAACCATAAATGAAACAGTCACAGGTGGTGTCTTTTAAGGGTGTTTTGCACAACCTAATAAAAAAATATTAAGTTTTACTTTATCTACACCAAAGGATACCACCCTATTGACCAATATTATACGGTCAAAACCAGTCGTTCTTAAAAATTTATTGCCACTATTACTTCCATACGCACAAACCGACATGTAACTATCCAGAAAATAGTGTGATAACCCCACGAAAATAATTAATTCGGAAAATACGCACTCCACCAGTCCATTCGGACATGGTGATACGCGGAGGAATACTAAGGGCATAGCGAACATTCCTCATATCCTATTGTAATTTCATTTGCCCAATTTTGTCTTAAATTAGTCACCATTGGAACGTGGAGGTTAGGTAAGGTTAGGTGAGGTCATGTATCTTTACATTTTTCACTCTCGGAAACGGTCAATTAGCGCGTGAAAGAAAATGGCACATATCCCCATTTATGGCGGATGCATATATAGTCCCACGCACATCTACGTATTTCACCCTGATAACGCTGGTTCATGACTCTAAAAGTAACTTTAATTTGCGCTTCAATACTCCTACGAACTTTGGTAGCATTACCTTTCTCCTGTAAATTTTACTTACTTTGGTGTAGTTAAAGTAAAATGAACCATAAAAAATACCTAACCTAGTTTATTCTAATCCGTCTTCGTTTTCTATCGCCCACTCGACATATTGTCCGTGATTGTAACAAAACATCAATGGTGATACAGAAATAAACACCTCACTATTACGCAACATTACTATGATTCCGATTCATGAACCTGTGACTAATTTCGTTCTTAGAAATCACGCCCGGCGTAAGCTAAAGTAATACCTGGAGGAAAACCACGGGCTTAAATAGTAGACTTAAATATTAGATGATAATTTTATTCAGATAATTCATGTTAGAGACTAATTTTGTAATGTGTAATCAAATTTCAGAAGAAATTTCTGTAGTCTACACTGAAATAACTCTTTTCTCATGCAATTTAGAATTGCAATCTAATTAAGACTAACAAGATTAGTCTTCATATTATTAAAATCTCTTTTCATTATTTTTTATGTTGTTATTACAAAGTTGTCCTTCTTCTTGCGATTTGCTCCTTGTTGAAGTCCTATTGCTCGTTGGAAAATTTTGTTTATATGTTCCTATATCACGATTATTGCAATCCTATTAAAAGCTTGACGATATTTTCTCTCAAATAACTCTGGTTTTTGGTATATGGTTATATGATATTTTTCTTTTTCTCAATAATTAACAAAACTATATTTTTGATGGTTCAGAATATGCCAGTATTTAAAATTCTTGACTTATATTAGGAGATTTCTCTAATATCAAGAAAATATTGGAAAATGATTTTTAACATGTGTAAAAAAACTATGGTTAGTTTGAAAGATTTACTTCGAGCTTAATATCATATATTTTTATTTTTTATATTGTCTTATAATTGTTTCATGGCTTATCTGTCGACACTCTCAGATATGTTATAATTAAGTTTTAAAATTTGTAATTGTTGATGCTCCAGATTTGATTGAATTTATAACCGTCATCTTTGTTGAAGTTCTGTTTGTTCATTGTTACTTCAATGGAGTCTCTTAACATTCTTTCTAAATAATTGGTGGTTTTGTATAACACGTCCATATCTTTGAAATAAATGGATCTCCACATACATACCAATGTTCTGCACACCTGATTTCTCAAAATTACCTTTGTTACAATGTAGTTCGTGCTCTTTAATTCTAGTTTCAATAGTTCTACCTGTCTGACCAATATACGGTTTCCCACAATTACAACTAATTTTGTACATGCCCGGAATCTTGTATAGGAGTCCTTTGACAACTCGCAGTTTTCTTTTGGTTTTCGCCTGTGGTTTCATATTGATCTAATTACATACTTTTTAAGTACTCTCCTGTAGCAATGTCTACATTCTTGTATGTATTTTAGATATAATGTGCTTGGCAACAGTGACTCTTTCTAGAACAAATGTAATCGCTACGCTCTTGTTTTGAATAGTTTCGATTTATTTATATTGTCGCGTATACTTATTCAGGAAGATGTCATGTTTTGCATGGAGATATATATTATTGGTTCATGTAAAAAGTACATTACAAGACGATTGATACACTCAAGGTAATGATCTACAATACATATATCTGGTGTAGTAAAAAGTAATCCATTATTTTGCCAATAGATGGCTTCAGTGATCTGTAGCTCGCGTTGTATAAGTCCGATCGGGTTCAACGAGATGGCGTTCAAACGATGAGATTGCGTACTACAAACACTGTTCAGATTGTTGTGATGAGTTGACTCAGTGTTGTGTGAGCGCGCGTCAAAATGGACACTAGCAAAGAGAAAATACGCTATATTTTACAATTTTTCTTCGATAAAGGCGAAAACGCAAGCCAGGCGGCTGAAAATGTGAATAGTGTTTATGGTCCTGATACTGTAACAGCCAATCACGCGCAATTTTGGTTTCGTCGATTCCGTGCCGGTAATTTTGACGTCAAAGATATACCACGCACTGGAAGGCCACGTGTTGAAAATGTCGATAAAATCATGGACATTGTCGCGTCCGACCGTCATGTAAGCACTGTTTCGATTGCTAAACATTGCACAAAAAACCGTGTGGAACAAAGAAGCTTGATGTATGGGTGTCACACGAGTTAACGCAAAAAAACCTCATGGACCGAATTTCCATCTGCGAATCGCTGCTGAATCGCAACAAAAGCGACCCATTTCTGAAGTGGTTGGTGACTGGTGATGAAAAGTGGATCACTTACGACAACGTCACGCGAAAACGGTCGTGGTCGAAGCGCGGTGCGCCGGCGCCCAAGCCAGGATTGACGGCCAGGAAGGTTTTGCTGTGTGTTTGGTGGGATTGGCAGGGAATTATCTACTATGAGCTGCTCCCATACGGCCAAACCCTTAACTCGGAACTATACTGTCAACAATTGGATCGTCTGAAGGCAGCAATCGCCCAGAAGTGCCCAGCTTTGGCCAATAGGAGAGGCATTGTGTTCCACCAGGACAACGCCAGGCCACACCCATCGATAGTGACTCGCCAGAAGCTCCGGGAGCTTGGTTGGGAGGTTCTTATGCATCCACCTTATAGTCCGGACCTGGCACCGAGTGATTACCATCTGTTCCTGTCCATGGCGAACACGTTTGCTGGTGAAAAATTCGCGTCAAGAGAGGCTTGTGAACATCGACTGTCTCAATTTTTTGCCAATAGGGACAAGGGCTTCTATGAGAGAGGCATCATGATATTACCTTCCAAATGGCAACACGTTATCGAACAAAACGGCGCATATGTGTCCTAAATCGGATCATTCATTCTAACTATGGTATAAGTCAAACCTTCAATGTCATGCAAAAATAATGGATTACTTTTTACTACACCAGATATATATTAACATCTGTTCTTGCTCTGAAATATAATATGTCAGACATTCAGTGATAAGATGCCTATCTTCCGTAAGTGTTTGTGTACATAGTAGCTAGTTGCGTGTTACGAATCTACAATCCTTCAAGAAATTTGGTATTAATTATGATTATTCAATGATTTTATCAATAAATTCTGTTAATCTACATAATACCATAAATATAGAATACTTTCCAAATACCATGTTCCTTCTTATCGTTATAAGGTGCAGTAATGTCTGAATGTATATAAGGGGTGCATCTTAGATCTTCCCCCGAGATAAGTTAAAGTATATTGAATTACTGCATCTCCGAATTCTATTACTACTACTACTACTTAGTACTTACATAGCAGTACTTTTTCGTTCCTGCTCCTTATTTTTTTCTCCTTGTCTTTACGTAAACTTCCTAAAAGAATCCATTGAAATAACAATGAACGAACAGAACTTCAATAATTATGACAGATATAAATGAAACCAAATCTGGATATCAACAATTAGCAAAGCTTGAAGATGAAAGCTTAAAAGATTCCTTCATTAATATTTCATTACCAGATCTATCACTGATTTAGCAAAGCACGATATGAAGGAAGAGAAAATCATTACTGTGTCGTTTTGAATTTAGCTTTTTTTTTTATTCGCTGTTCATTGTTGCTGTTGTTTGTTCAGATGTTCAAGGTCACATCTTTTTCTTCCTCTCTTTTCCGCTCTTTAAGTCTCAATTGTTAAACTGATAGAGACCGTACTAATTCTTGGAAAACCTCACATCATAAACTTTCATATGATTCCACATATGTGGGAGGGCAGAGCATCATATATATATATACACGTATAACGTTATAAATCAAGCTTCCTGTATAAGGTTATGCGAGACAGACATGTAAGTATTTTAGACATTATCAAAAACTTGTTTTAACAGAAATTGTGAATTTCAAGAGTTTTGATCAATTTACAATCCTCTATATGAAATTATATAAAATTGAGTCTGTTTATTTATTATTATTATTATTATTATTATTATTATTATTATTATTATTATTATGTTAATACCACATTCGTTGACCGATTGGAACAAAAATTGGCACACATATTCCTTAGGATCTAGAAGGAGTAACTACGGAATTAAAAGGTGTCTACTACCTTTTAAAGAGGGTGAAGACAGTAAAACATTCATTTCATTGTTTATAAATTATAATTATGTTCAATTTCAAATAACAACATGAATTAAATGAATAGTTTAGAATTTTTTAAATTCAAAATATCAATTATTGCAAATCAGACATTTATATTTAATATTTAAAAGCAGATTAAATCTGATGTTATTAATCAATTAATGAGTAGTATTTGAAGAAAGTGTAATAAGAACGATGTGGATAAATAATGCTACTAATATTAGTAGTAGCTGTTGTTCCCGAATTTTAAATTTAATTTTTAAGTCCTTTAGACAACTTTTGGCTCATGTTGATTAGTTGTTGATGTAGTAGTAGTAGTAGTAGTAGTAGTAGTAGTAGTAGTAGTAGTAGTAATAGCAGCAGCAACAGCAGTAATAGTAGTAATAGTAGTATTAGTAGTAGTAGTAGTAGTAGTAGTAGTAGGAGGAGGAGGAGGAGGAGAAGTACAACTGTTAGTGTTGTCAATGTATTTTATTAACCCCGCACCAACGAACGGGAAAATCAGCTGGTGATTTTATCAAATCTTTAAAACTGTCTCCTTAATGGATATTGTGTTTTTATTACAAAATAATTTAATATAGTTTAAAACTTCTATTTCCGATACATATACGGCCTCACTGGTCTAGTGGTTACCGTCGCTGACTGCTGACCGTGAGGTCCCGTGTTCGATTCCCGGCGCTGCCAAAGGATTCTTTTTTCAAAATCAAGATGGTCTGGGACGGTGCCCACTCAGCATCGTCATTTAATTGGGGAGCTGCTGTGAATAAAAGACAGTGGCGATCACAGTTGAGAGCTTCGGTTCTCCTCCCTCAACACGTCTGGTCAGCGTGGGAGTAGTAGACAAACTCCTCCGGAAGAGACCTTATCCAGTAGTGAATTGAATATGGCTGTGAATTATATATATATATATATATATATATATATATATATATATATATATA
>JAGDQP010002401.1:65386-105305 GCA_022664845.1 Lepisma saccharinum
ATATATATAAATAACCCGAAATATATGTGACACAAAAGTGTCATATTTTGTACAAAGAAACTTTGGACCTTAATTGTATCCATGTACAAAATATGACAATTTTGTGTCACATATATTTCGGGTTATATATATAAAAGATTACCTCGAACTTTTTTAATTCGAAAATGTCACTTGCATCCCTTGGCTTTTGAAGTCGACCAATATACTAGGATTTATTCACCATATGCCTGCACATTGATAAAGTTTCAAATTATTTTTTAATATTTCTAACCAGTTCATCTCAGGAATAGATAATGTATGAAGTCTATGTACGATTGTTAGGAATATCAAATTGATTCCATTAGAACAGTTCAGTGGCTCTGTTTTGCAACGACTTGACGGCGCCGATCTGTCTTAGTTAAATGAGGTGCTAAAGATGAAGTAGTAACTTAGATTCTGGGAGTGAAAAAAAAGAAGGAACTTTTCCCAGTCTCAAACAATTCTTCCTCTACCATCAGTGAAGAGTTTGTTCGCGACCAAAATGAGCACACATACACACGTTATACTGACTTTCTGTTTCGTAATTCACTTGTCATTAACTTGACTGCGTGTCTCTTGTCTCTTTTTGTTTCTTCTGGTGCTAATTGGCTAGAATAGCTACTTTGACACCAAAAGAAGTACATAAGTGACTTCATGAAAGAGATCCTCCCGTGGTATTTGGAAACAACAGTGATAGGACAGCAGAACCTGTAATGAGAGGAGTAAAAGTAATTAAAAATGTACACACTATGTAAAGAGTAGTCAACAGACATAAACTAAACTAAACTGGATGGTGCAACAGCCCCTAAGGGCCTGGGTCTGTCAGACGGCTTTATAACTTTCAAGTTACATGGTCAGCGTAATCCCTCTTTGCAGCCGTGTGTCTGACTTTCAAGACCACAGTCCGCTACTTCTATTATTCAATCAAGTAGCTCCCCCAATTGTTCTCACATAGGAAATCGAACCCGAGATTGCTCGCAAAGAAGTCGAGCGCTACCGACTAGGCTACACAGGAGGCTACTCAACAGACATAACCTGGAAAAATAGAGGAAACATTTTGTTATCACAAATTGAATCGAAGAGAAAAAGTTTTCGTATTAGAACATCATGTAGTGAAGAGCTGAGGGGTTCTATATCTGTAGACACGCTCTTACGAGACGTATTTCAAAAGAAAGGACCGGTATCTAATAAAAAGGGACTCACAAGGCTACTTGGACCACGCATGCGCAGAAGCTTCAACAGATCTGTTGCATTGCGTTCGGTCAATGTGTCTACACTGTTGTTGGTAGTGGTACTACGACTACGAGAATAAAGAGCTCCGCTTGTTATAAACTTTAATCCGTGATTCGGTTTTTCAACGAGAAAGGCCTTATCGTTGCCGAAATCTATACTGAATTGTGTAGAATATATAATGAGCGTACAGTAATTTACGTATGGTGGACACAATCATTCAGTAACTTTCATGAATTGGCATTGGCATTAACAAATAAGAACAGAATTGAAAAGAACATTCAATATTGGAAAGAGCGAAGAGCAAAAGAGAAGAGAATACGTAATACGAAAAGAGTACGTAATATGTAAATACGTAATACGAAAAGAATACGTAATAAGAAAAAGAATGCGTTTAATGTAAAACATACGTAATACGTAATGAATATCTAATACGAAAAAATGCATCATATGAAAAAAGAATACGTAAGGGGTACATAATACGTAAAGAGATTTTCTAAAAGTCCATAACATTATAGAAAATAGATAGGAAAGACAAATGCAACATCAAAGTAAAAAAACACGAGTCAAGAGTGAAATTTGGACGATAGAGTTATGCTGTAGTACGTTTCTCTGTAAAAATAAATAACTTGATCAAGCGTTTTTATTTGCATTTAAAATTAATTTACATTTTCAGGCTGAATAGGTATCTATTCCCTAAATTCATTTCAAGTTCTAAGATGACGTCCCTGTGGTTAACACATGTTCTTAAGGTTGTAGTAGTAAGGCTTCAATTCATAGTACCATCCTGACATTTCCCTTACGCAGTTTAGGAAAACCTCATGCGAGAATTACACTTGAACAGAGTTAGAATGTGTTCAGCATTCCAAGTGTTGATATGAAGTGAGGAAAGTTTGGCACTAGACGTCTTGTGATGAAGCGCTTGATTTTTTTTTTCAAGTGAGACGTGAAGTTTATTGTAGAAATGAAGTGATTTGTATAGAGAAAGCGAGAAAACTAGAAATCTTGATGTGTGCACTAAACCAGGAAGGATTATAAGTACATATTTGTTCTAATTAAATAATTGCTGCTATTATATTATATTTTTAAAGTTTCAGGGCCTTTAAATGAATATCTCAGGATACATTTCAATGTGAGTAGATGAAAACGTAAATTTTAGTTCAGAAAAGTAGATATTCCTACATAAACACATTTCAAATACGCGCGGATGGCCAGTATATCCAAACAGGACTCACCTTCAAGATTTACTCTCTGTAATGTTACACTTACACATATTTAAATGTAGACAAACATGAAGATTACACATCCCGGCCTTCGAGGTCCAGGCGGTAACATTGGGCTTCGGATCCACAAGGGGTAGGTAGGACACGGGGTCGAACCCCACGATTATAACGACTGACATTTTCCAGAGATTCTTTCAGTTTCACCATGTGAATGCCTGCATGGTACCTTAAGTAACGCCTTCGACTATACTTCCCCATTCTGTACCTAACTCTTCTCGACCTGAACCGAGGATGCCAAAATGCAATAAGTAAATAAATTCAAATTGAACAAAAGTTACACAATCAACAATTAACATATACCTTTCACATTAAAACAAATCTTTGTTTGTTCCAGAAGAAGCTCCTAGGTTAAGGGGTGAAAATCTTCGCGTATTTAAAGTTTTTACACTACAGAGAGTAAAACAAGGTGAGCCCGGTTTAGATATTCTTAGTTCGAAGTACTTTAATTCATCTGTTTTATGAAAGAAGGAAGTATATAGTCTAGTATTATTATACGTCAAAGAATTGTGAGCAGAATTCCAAACTGTATCAGTAATTCAATACTTAGAAATATAACTAAATACACTACCACTTTAGTATGAGACTACAGCTTACCAATCATTATTCCAGAAACACATAAAATTACATGTGCACAGTAATAGTCCACAAGTTGGCCAATGACAACGTTTCCTACTATAGAACCTAACCTTCCAGCCACCATTGATAAAGAAACAGCTTGTGCCCTGTAATCAAAAATAAAACAAAAAAATTGATAACATTTTACATGCGAGACGAACAATTTTATGTTTATGTCTCTTAATATTTATACTAGTATGGATGACAAATTGAAGTTAGAAAATTATTGTACGTAAGTATGCAGTTCAGTCCACGTGAAAGGGATAACACAGACAAGTTTTGAACTTCTACCGTTAAGAACGAGTTGACAAAACCTAAAGAAGGAAAGAAAAACGGAAAAGGAGTCATAATGAAGAACCATTGGTTGTGAACACGTCCGTATTGGCGAAAGCTTGATAGTTTTTAATGGTACTTTTGTACATCCTGATTGACCCGTACACCTACGTATTTATGTTGCCTACATTTTTTTGGTGTAATTTAGGGACGTACGCAGACAAAGCTCCTGGGGGTTCGTAGCCCCCAAAATCAGATTTTTTTGGTGAAATTAGTATCATTTTTGGCAAAATTATATGCATTTTATGTAAATTTCACATCCTGACAGACCTCGGAACCTCCTTTCCCTCCGAAACCACCTTCTGGGTGCATTTACATATCCATTCTTTTGCATGTTGCATACAAAATCGATATGCTTTTGAGCGTATTCTAAAAGAAGAATAAAAAATAATAATCTTTATACTCAGAAGAAGCAAAACTAAAAATCTTATGAAGATTGTGTTGGGCTAAAGAGAGATATAATCTCAATTGCATTCATGGTGTTTTTCTTTCCCTATCAAATAGCTCGAATGACTAAAAAAATATACAAACGTAGCTAAAATATAAAAGAATATGTATCTTTGAAAAAATTATGTATATAACGGTAAACAATTCCTTCGCGAAGCGCCTTTTTTAATACTTATTGTCCTCTATGTGCTAAAAATGTTGCTACAATATCCTGAACACAAAAATTAATTTAAAATTCTTTATAAATTTCCTTAATAAAAAGGTTATTAATTATACCAATGAATTCTATTGTAACTAGATATACAAAGCGTCTATTATGATGTGTTTAGTTTACTAATAAAATATGGATCTTATTTCAAAATATTAAACATTATTTAAATAATAATAATAATTATAATAATAGCAACAACAAAGGTTATTTAGACGAAGTTGCTATAAGAAAGTTGCCAGTAATGTGTTCCTCTAACGCATAGAGGAAAGGAGACAGGTAACTATTATAGACTTAAGAACACTGAAATAGTGTGTTGACTTTAAGAAACACCGTGTCCCAGTAAGATGACATTCTTTTACACGGGTAAGTAGTATTAAAACGCTTAATTAATTATCATTAACACGATTGATTAATAGCTGAATACTATGTGCAGAAGCAAGACTTTAAATTGGTTACCATGATCCTGATATTAAAAGCCTATGGCATATGGTGACGTCAATAGAGAATGTTTTCCATATGTATTGGAGAAAACGATGCCCTCTGAATGAATATGTTTGTGAGTGTCCATTACATTAAACTCATCCAAAGAAATGCTCGCAATGCAACAAATTGACGTGTTCCATCTTCAAAGCAGGTTCGATTTGAGAAGGAACTGAATTTTTATCATGCCAATGATAGGTTGAGGGTACCGATCATCGGATACACATTTTCGAACAAATATCATCAAAACAAGACTTATCTCACATAAAATGTGTATTAAAAAAATTATACAGATTTCAGAGAGTTTTGACTTGATTAAGTTTTATCGGGTATCGATAGTGACATTATATACCGGGGAAAAAGATACAAATTATCTGGCATCCCCGTGTTATCTGAGAGTTAAGAACAGGATACCAAAGTTTAGGGTAAAACTCTGCCGCTTCTTAATAGTTTTAAGACATAAAGTTTTCCTCCAGGGTTTCAAATGTTCTGTTTTGACTTTATATCATAAATAATACACAATAGAATTATCTAATAAATATAATTGTTGTTGCTGACTTGTTAGTAGATTTCACTAACGTTCCTGTTGTCGACCAGGGTGCTCCAAAATGAATAGAACCTACCTGAACTTCTTGTTAAAACAAAGAACACAATATTTACTCGATCTAATAGTGCTTCATCAGGTGGATTCAAAGCAAAAGGTTAAAGTTTCACTTCATTAAGACTACTTTTATTAGTCAGTGGACACTGAAAGGAGTTTTCAACCTTGTATTCACTTGAGAGAGCTCGATCATATCGAGTGAGATATTGTATATTTGTTTTGTTTTAACTGTGTATCCAGGTAAAGTCTTCCATAAGAAGAAGAAGAAGGCATGGTGCTACGTGTGGCTTAGAAAATGGTGAAACAGTTTTCCACTTCTATGTTAAGCAAATTTATTGTCGAAAAATTCTAAAGCAATTTAGTCTTCAAGTATTAGAAGACTGAATATAGTGATAAGCCCAGCAGAGTACAAATACGTGGAGTAAATTCTTGTTCTCTATGAAGTTCCTTCATATTCAAAGATGTGAGTTACAATTTACGCCCACCACCTTTAAAATGCAATAATTTGGCTGTTTTATATCCAGCAGATTAAAATTTATAGTAAGTTAAATAAATATCTATTAGAATTATGTAAAAAGGACACATAGCCAATGTCAAAGCATAGGGCTATGTGCTCGTTTTACGTAGTCCACCTCAATCATTAATTACCTTAGATCTACATCTAAACTTATTCACTCCATGGGCTCTATTACTTTTAGAACACGAAATACCATTACTGAGTATTTTAGAAATCTAACTGCCACATTAAAACCGAGACTTTTACTGTAATTCTAATAAACTATTTTGAAATTTATTCGAATTCTGTCGTTCATTATATTCAAATATTACCTGAGATGAGTTGGAAACAGCTCAACGACAATACAGCAAAGGACGCTGAACGGTACTGTAGCAGTAGCTTCAAATATGCAGCTCATTACTAAACTCTGCATTTTTGAGCTCACCAAATAAAAGGCAAGCGCTGAACCACCTGCTCCTAGAAGACTGGACACTGAAAAAAAAACAAAAAAAAACGTAATTTTATTTTCCAATAAAATTTATTGTCATGATTTGAAATTATTATATCTCACTGTCTTCACTAGTTTTGTTGATTTTTTTTTTAGCTTTTTTACGTAACGTGTACGGACATTGATTAAACATTTTTTTTTTCAATAACAAATAATTTGATTGAAAGTATATCTGACTTAAAGAAAGACGCTGAAGTTCTGGAACATTTCCTTGAATGAACGTAATGGCATAGTTGAAATTTACCTCAAGTTGGACAAATTGTACACACTTCTTTTTCAGGTCCAAGGTTTCTTTGTACAAAATATGACCGTTTCGTGTCACATATTTTTCGGGTTATATATAAAAGATTACCTCAAACTTTTTATATATTTGTTAATGTTACTTATATCCCTTGGCTTCTGAAGTCGACATATGTATATATCAATATGCATATAGATAATGAGAAGTAAATAAGAACAGAAATGGTAGGAATACAGGACAACGACGAAAAAAAGAAAAAAAAATTCACACGAAAGATGCAGAAAGTAGCAAGATGAGTCCAAACAGTCATTCAACAACGTTAGGTCAGGAGGGAAAGATATGTTGAGAGGTGCAACAGATGATATCACTGAGAGTTGAAATAAATTGAAAAGGAGGAAAGTAGAAGAAATGGCAGCGGAATTGAAGGGAAGGAGTATCCTCTCCTGTCAATTTTGTTTCCCTATGACCAAAGATTATCTTTTAATGAAGAACCCATAGCAAACATTGTTACCATCTAAACTGCGTAAATATATTTTGTTAATCTTTATTTGGCTGTATGTTCTTTTATTTATCATGCTATAATATTTTATGATATATATGTCCGTTTTTCAGTGATTGAAAATAAAAACGAAAATGTCAGTGGGTAGATGTGTTAGGTAGATTGATGGCAATGTTACGTGCTTTTGCAAAACTTTTGAAGTACATTCTGTATACAGGAATACCAACTGTGTAAAGAATTTTCCATACGTCGAAATTCAACAAGAAAATCAGAAAATCACGCAAAATGCGTATGATGCTTTATTAAGTTTGAATGGAATTATTATTTGTATCTTTACTATTGCTTTGATACAAATAATATTGACATTTTATGATCTGAATTTTCGAATTGAGGACTTGTTCATTCGTTCTAAACTTTATAACAATCAAGGATAACAGATTAGAAGGAATAGAAACAGGAATAATAGATTAGAAGCAGGAAAAGAGAATTAGGAAACTAAAGCATTAGTAGAAATTACAGGTGGAGACTAAAAATGGAATATACATAGGGATAGCAGGAGAGGCGTTATAAATAGGAGATTAAAGGTTAAGAGTAGGAAAATAGGAATATAAACAGGAATATTATTTGGAAAGTAGGAAAATAGGAGTAGAAAAATAAAAAATATGATTAGGAAGCAGTAGAAGCAGTACAATAGGAGTGGTAAAGTAGAAGAAATTAACAAAAACAAATTAGAAATGAAGGCTACTAGTAATATCATTTCACTTACCTAGGAAGAACTTTCTGCCTAGTCGATCAACACAGTAAACCACGAATATATTCATGGGAATAGATGATACGCTGATGATAAGTGTCGATATTAAAACATTTTTGTCCATTTCGTTCTCACAGAAGTCGTCCATGCCTGTTACCATATCTGCTCCAACTGAGGCAACCTCACAAACTGAAGCCGTTTCGTTTGGGTACAAGCTTTCAAAGATCTCATAGCGGTTGTAAATTTCAGGATTCCAGAGTACTAAAGTGAAATATCTAAGATATAGAAAAGAGAAGAAAGAAAATAAATAGTTGTGTCTTCCCAAAGAATATATTTGTTAAATATGTGTTGTTTCATAGTATGTCTAGAAAAAGGTTAGTCTATTACCGTTCTTTTTCTCTTAGAAGCGTAACTACTACTGGTAAATAATACAAATATTGTAATAGCATATTATAGTCTGACTTCATTACATAATACTCAGCTATTCGTTGCTAGAAATGGAGGGGAACGCAGAGGATCGTTGTATCCCCAGTAAACTAAAATATGTGGGAGTTCACGAACTCCGAGATTGAACACAGCAAACACTCGGTGCTTCGTTGCTTCCGAGAGACGATTAAACGACCATTAGTCACCACTTATTGAAATTCCATGAAAGCTTAAAACACCCCGAAATATTGCAAACCTGTATTACTTCATGTGGAGCACTCGAGTAAGTGACAGTTCAAGAAAGATTGGTAATTGATTAGCTGTAATTGGTGAGAAACTTCTATCGCATTAACTCGTTGGTACACAGAGGCCAAAGAACCTCCAGCCCTCAATTCTTCCCGCAAAAAATGTGAGAAACACTCTCTCATCTCACCCCTAAACATATGCTTGTGCGAGAAAGTGGTAAGAAATCTTCCTGTCGTGCTTTATGGAACAAATACAGAATAAATCGTAAATCAGGACATTTTAAATTTGCTTAGTTAAGTCCTAATAATACAAACATTGCAAAAATGGAGTCTGTAGTTCAACGGTTCATAAAAGACGAACACAACTTGCCTGAGATTGGAACTAACCTTCTTTTCCTCTGCAATCCGCATTACCTATAGGAAAATATTCTGCGTTAGTCTTTTTTTTTTCAATTCGCAATTCCCAATTTTCTCTTCATTCCCTTTACCATTTTCCTTTGGCACTCCGCAGTTCCTATTGCGAAAAATTTTCCGCTTTCCTCTTACCATTGCTTTTGCAAACCGTAGATTCCACGAGAAAAAGATTTTTGTGTGTTCCCTTAATATTTTGTTTGCAATTTGCAGTTACCATATGAAAAATCTGTTGCGTTCTGTTTACCATTTTTCTCTACAATCTACTGTTCCCACGGGAAAAATTTTGAGCGTTCCCCAAGTAAAAATTTCCATTTGCAGGGTTTCCTATGATAAATGGAGAATTGTTTTACCGATTTTTCCTTCTACCTTTCAGCAAAACAATCCAACACTGTCTACTCTCTTCGAATATTGTACTGGATTAAGTTTGGTAAAAGCATTCAAATTGTTCCTGAGAGTACGGAAAGACATGTTCGCAAGAGAGATATTAGGAAGTACGATGAAGTAAAATTTTCAAAACAAATATCTGATGTCAAATTAAGAGGAGGTCTTTGAAACCATAGATAAGAACAGATGTAGTGTAACTAGAACGACAGCACATACAATCAAATTTAAGTGCTAGTTTCTGTCATATGACCTGGCAACACTTGTTAAACATTTGAAATCAAGATTTTAAAATATGTAGGTGACAGTGAAGTTCAAAACTTTACACAAATCTCTTTAAAATATAAGTACTCTTTTTCTCACTTTAGCTGCATTTTCAAATACACATATCCATACAGAAACACACTTCCATACAATAATCATTATTCGTCTGAAGATGCTTTCTGGGGGAAGGTGAAAAGTACTTAGCGAGTAAATTTATCCGTTGCTTATGAGGATAATATAGCATTATTTAAACAGGTACGAATTGTTTTTCCTAATATTTGTTCTCTGTGCCTAGAAAAATGTCATTATCAAATACATCTAATTTTTCTTCCTACAACCTTTACTCAAGTCTTCATTCTTTTCTAAATATACAATAAAAACTGTTAGCGAGTCAATTTTCCTGCTTCAAATCTTAATCCATCACAATTTGATCTCTTAAATATTTTAATAGAACATAACTTCCATGTAAGCCTTCTATTTTTACATTTCACACTTATCTTCATCAATTTTCTTAATTAGAATTTCTAAGTTTCCTCGATCGAATGTTTTTTCCAAGTCAATAAATACTCTCAAAAAAAATTTGTGAAATAACTCGTGTGGGTATAACACTACAAAATAGGCATAGTCATTAAGCTTCCATTGAAAGCAAGGTGCCAACAAAGAATACATTCCTTATTTTGATTCTCATTTTCATAATCTTATATTACGAATGATTACCAAATTTTATGTGCAAAAACTTAAAACAAAAAAAAAAACTTTGTGTCTAGACTTGAGTTGATAAACTAATGTATATGCATACGAGTGTGAGATATGTTTGTTAATGTACTAACCCATACATGAATCCAAATTGCACAAATAGCATGATAAGGGTATTCTTAAGATGTTTGATCCCAAATAGGTTTGTCACCTGATACCAAATATGCCTTATAACTTTGCATCTTTTCCCTCCTGGTTCGAGAACTTGAGCAAGAGCTGCATCTGTAGGTCCAATTATTAGTGCTTTTACCTGAAATAATATGAAAGAAACATTAATAAATATTGTCAATTACGGACCGTCAAAAATTGTGCTGTACCTTGATATGAGAGAAAGTCTCAGATACAGTCTTTACTCGACTATGTTCTTCCATGTTTTGGGGTTCATTAAAATACATCCATGAGTTGAAGCCCGATAATAAAGAATGAAACAGTTTTCGCATAGCTTTTGTTATGGAGCCTGGTTAATGTTTGAAATGTGCACAGCGTGCGAATTAGGACATTTTTCCAGGGGAGGGAGGATGTACGTATATATACGATGCAAAAACAGTTATTGCGCATAAACATAATACGCTCATAATATGTTAAATAGTACAAAAAAATCATTGGCAATATATGATTGTTATCTCATTCGGGACGGCCTTTTTTAATTTTCTCGTAGATATTTTATTAAAATGAGTGTAGGTCTGAATTAAAAACATAAATAAACTTATAGATATATTTACAAATGATGATATTTTTAGGAATATCTCATAAACAGCTACCTCATGAGAACTTTTTAAATTATGTACTGCACACAAAACATTATTTACGTATTTTTTTTTAGCCGGAAATAAGTATTTCTTTTGTAAGCAAAAATTATAGTCTATTCGCTCTATGTTAGATACACAATTTATTATTCAGTTCATATTTTTTGCACATTACATAACGTTTCAATACATTATGTAGTCATTATAAAGTATACTGTTAACAGAATGATTTTATTATTAATATTATCGTAATGTTCTTGATGATTTCTTATAGTGCGTCTTAGGTAGCGTCAATAGATACACGGGTTTGGTTTTAGCCCACAACCAGTTTTATTATAAAATGAGTAAGTTATTATAATTACCAAAAACAGCGTCCCGTAGGATACAAAATACAGAATATTTACAAGCTAATGAATAGCTTTATAGAGTTCTTCTACTTGGATATACTCCTTCGAGATGATTGAATTTGAGGTGTCGCACCAGTAGCAGGCCTGCTGCGTGCGTATGGATAACACCAGAAACAGGCCTTCTGCGTGTCTAAGGTAGTACCAGAAGCAGGCCTTCTGCGTACAGGAAGGATATTTGGTTAAGGTACAGTGCATACCATGAGCAGGCCTCTTGCGTATGCGAGGATGGCACCAGGATGTTCCAGAAGCATCCCAGGGATGCTCCAGAGGATGTTCCAGCCTCTTGCATCCCAGGGATGTTCCAGAAGCAAGCCTTCTGCGAACAGCTAGGAGAGGAGATGACCACCCAGGAGTCGAGTGATGCCTTGTAGACTGAGCTGCGGCGTTTTATAGATTCCATTTTGTGGGAGGTCCTCCAAATCCATCCTTCGGCGACTGCAACTCCATCTTCAGGTCGATATCAACCCCATCTGTTGTATCCATGTAGAGTTGTTGTCGTTTGCTAATGTGTCGCTTGTTTGTTGTCATTACATCACACATGCTTGTTTACTACAAAAATTACTGCTATTTACACTTCTAATGTGCACGTGTGAGTAATATACGGAACATTGCATTTTTATTATTATTTCAAATGTTTGAACTCTTATAGTAGGATATTTATTTAAAAGATATGTGCATATATGATGCTAGATGTTAGTTAAATATTCTTCTTTTTTGTTCGGTACACATATTGTAATTCTAGTAGTCTTGTAATCATCGTAGCGAAAAGAAGAATTTGGTATAAACGTCAAGTGCTTTGTTCACCGCAAAGTAGAGGCAAACGAGGAGAAACAAAAATTAATAAACGTAGAAAAAAACAATAAAACTTGTACCATTTTTCAGTTATATTGAATTCCTTGAATTTAACAGTTTTACTGAATTCCATTTCTAGAAAAAAAACCTCCACAGCCAGTACTTTTTCTGAGAGAGAGCGATTTTGACTTATATCACAGTGTTCGTGACAGTCCAAAAAATATTAAAAAAAAAAAAAAACTAGATCTTTTATCATCTTCTCGAAGAGTGAAAACTTTAAAGTTTAAGTTCTTTCCGTTAGTTCCTGCTATCATAAGTCATTAACCTTTAAGCTAGGGGGGGGGGGAGGATGTGTCTATCCCCACGAGGATGAAAACTTTAGCTTTCTAAAGGGGGATACAAATTCTCCAGGGGGGGGGGGATTTCACCGGCTATTCACACCCTAGATGTAGAACAAAATGTATTGAACAACTGACGTTATTTATTGAATACTTGAACGTATTTATTATGGTCTGAAGAATAATAAAAATAATCTGATTGTGTATGTCAATATTATGCGCTTTGAATGCTGAAATGCTCTAAAATGAAATACATAACGTATCTCTCATTTCTATGGCTAAAATGCTGACCAAAGTCTACGCCCAGATTGAAATTTCTTGCTGGACCAGAATGAATTGTTGTTATTCAATTAAAAAAAAAAAAGAAAAGATTTCATGGTACTTAGGACAACTTCCACCATGTGTTGCATTTGTTCCTGGTCCAGTAATTTCCAGCAAGAAAACTAGCAGCTGCCATTAAAACAAGCAAGTCCCAGCAAGAAATTTTAACCTGGGCGTGTTCGTTCCTTTACTCGCGTATGTAACTAGGATATATTCTCTTTTATCACCTTCTGAGCTTTAGCCTTTAGCTACCTGATAGGAGTTGTCATGAACAATTTTGTACGAAAGCTGAACTACGTGGTAGGTTGTACTTTAGATATCAGCTGAGACATATTTCTATATCCGACACCAAATTAGCCTCTTCGTCCCCACTTCTTTCGTCATTTAATGTTTCTTCCGGCTACCTTAGTAATTTTCACACCTTCATGACTTGACCACTCCGTTATCCGGCCTTCAGTTGGCAACAGAGGAACTTCTTTCTATCTTTTTTTTTATTTCCTTATGATGACCACGCCTTTGGCGAAATTTCGCCCCTTTTTTATGTATGTGAAATTTACATACGTCTGTTTCTCTTCAAATATGTAAGTAACAGTTTTTTCAACCTTATTTTATAATTTTACATATAGTTTACATGTAATTAGGTTAGGTGGCTTTGTTACGTTATAACGATTGGACTGTTTAGCAAGTTTGGTTTCAAAGGAATCATATTTCTCTTTGCCTCCAACATTTAAGTTATTAAAATTAGATACAGGTATATGAAATACGTGTGGAAACCTGTCATAAACCTGGAAATTGGTAACTAAGGTATAAGGAATCAATTTCATTTTTGATAAGTACACTGGAGCCTGAACCTACCTGATGTGTCATTCCGCCTTGCTATGTTTACATCCCATTTCCACTTTGATGTTTTAATGTACAATGGTGTGCTTTCATTCAGTTTCGATGTTATCCAGCTTTTCTTTATCGCTCAGTAATACATCATTCGTAGTTGTTTTCATTCTCCTCCGCGCAACTTTTATTTTTTAATTTTGTGTCAAGTTCCAGGGTTGGCAGACATAGGCTAAGACTACCCGAGCAGCACAGAATATCGGGCCAATATGGGTCCAATACTGGGGCAGCAACTGCCAATATCGATGAGGTTTGGCCCAGTAGTGGGTAGATACGTATCTTGTGCTGCTCGGGTAGTCTTAGCCTATGTCTGTCAACCCTGGAACTTTACACAAAATTAAAAAATAGAAGTTGCACGGAGGAGAATGAAAACAACTACGAATGATGTACCGTGTTACTGAGACACAAAGGAAAGCTGGATATCATCGAAACTGAATGAAAGCACATCATTGTACAGTAAAACATCAAAGTGGAGACGGGGTACACATAGCAAGGCGGAATGATACATTATGTCCGTTTTAGATTTTGAATTTGAATTTATTATTTTAAGGCCTTTACGTATCTTAGTCTCAGGCCGTGATATGGTGAGGAAGAAAATTTGGAAGATAGACCGCCAGGGCTTATTTTTGTAGGTTTTGCCTGGTATGATTGAAGAAAAACCATGAAGAAACCTCAGTCAGGATGTCCATGCTAAGAGCAATATTTCAAACTACCTCATTTTTCATTTTTAAGGTAAGAAAAGAAACTACATTACAAACTTAAAGACGCGAGATGGAAATGAAGTTCCTGTTTTCGTTCTTTGTAATTGATGTAACTCCAAATCGAGGTAGCTGAATCAATGCTAATCTTGATGCACAAGCTATTTTTATCCTTGTTTCCAACCAATACTGTTACATCAAAGTTCATCTGATAGGTTAGATTAAATTAGATTAGTCAGCCGACCTAACCTATACTATTTCTGCATACTAGCCGTCACTTTCATATAATTTGTTAAATTCAAACATTTCTGAAGCATAATAGTCAAAACAACCCGGCGAGTATATAAGATCTCCAAATGAAGCTTATGGGAGGTTTCCAAAGTTGAAAAGGAGGCAACTTCCGATTTTTTCTGTACACCAAGCCAAGAAGTACATTTTTTCTGTACATGGGGCCCAAAGGTTCCGGGTTCCCAGTCGCATACTTTTCATTCCTTAATATTAATTGTATCTGTACCTACAGAGGCTTGATGTACAGAAAAAATCGGAAGCTGCCTCCATTTCAACTTTGGAAATGATTTCTTCCGTGTGAGATGTTCACCATTATGAGACATAGGAAAGTCCAAACACAAGTAGGAGTGGTACTCTCCAGGTTGTTTTGAGAGAGAACATCGACACCAAGAGTGGAAGGTGTGTGATTGGGAAGCGGGCCGACTGAGTGGCGCAGTGGTAGTGCATTGGGACGGTAACCCAAAGGTCCCGGATTCGATCTCCGGTCCAGTCACATACTTTTCACTCTTTAATACTTATGGGAGGTATCTAAAGTTAATCCATGTTTCACTAAATCTACTTTGGTAAAAGTTCTACTCTAATTATGGTAGAAATAAAAACAAAACACTGCTGTCTTCAAGATTGTTGAAATCCATTCATTGACCTGTAGTGTCTATGGCAACGTGTTAATAACAAATTAACAACGACATAAACTATTTTTTTTTCTTACTCTGCCAGTAAGTGGTAATTTTGGTGAAGCCGAAGCGTCCAAATCTTACGACTTAACAACGAACAACAGTGAGAAAAACCGGTAAAATCACTTCCCATACTTTATTTTCTTTTGTATATTCGCACTTTGCTTGTCCTTTTCGTGCTGTGACGCTGATTGACGAGGTGATGTTCGAAATATACCAAACTACTCTCATATAAAAGAAAGTATTGTTTCATTACTAATTTTGATTACAGTTATATTTGTTATGGGCTGGACAGATATACGTATATTTGTAAGCCTGTCAGGGTTACAAGTATGAGGGCAGACAGACAAGTATGAGACATAACGTACTTCAGAGAGCACTTCTTTCTGAGAAAGGTAGCAACCACGAACGAACTTACCTGAGAATTCACTAGTTACCCTGGAAAAAAAAATCTGTCAGAATGTCCGATAGCAGGATTTGAGCCTGTAATGCTAATCCGCTGTCAGTGGAATTAGCTACTAAAGTACGTGGATGTGCTACTAATTTCAAGTGACTAAAACGGTACAGCAAATAGATTTTTTTTTAGCCAAAAAATTCCTTTCTCCTGACAACTCTACCTGAAGCCATGCCACATATATTCAAATGAATTAAACTAATTTCTGATATAATTTAAGATCAAACTTAACTTTCTCAGAATCTGTAATTAATTACAATATAGTATTAACAAGCAATAAATCAGATAGAAAATAATAGCTTACAGGATAATCCAGTTCGGCCTGCCCCGTGTTTTGGCTGAACATTTTCTGGAAAACCTGAAGAGCCTCATCCTGACGTCCACTGGATAAAAGATACTTTGGACTTTCAGGAAACGTAAACAACACAAGTCCAGCGACTAGGTTAGGTATTGTTGAGAGGGCTACAAATATTCTCCAGGAGTTGTATGTGAAGATCTCGGATTCGTAAGCCCAGGATAGAGGGATAATCATTCGTGCAAGACCTGCAATCGAAAAACAAATATTAATAAAAACAAAAAGAGTGCTTTTTTTTCACATTGAAACACACAAGTTTCATTTTATACCTCGTGTTACATTGTTTGTACATCGTACACAGAATTCTGACAAAATATTGGTCTGAAAAACGATGACCGAAGTAATTAAATGAACGAATTGTTCAATATTTTATTATCGATAAACAGGTATTTAGTTATTGTGTAGATCAGTAAATTTGAAAAAAATTAGGCGATGAGAAAGTAAGTATTTTAATCCTAAATCTGTGCTTGATCATATTATCTAATACCTGAGATGTGTAATGGAGAACTACAGAATAAGATTTGCAGAGCCTGTTAATTTTGAACTCACATGAGTAAATTTGTTACACCCCGCGGGAAATATAAACAAATAGAACAATAGACAGAAATTTGTCAAATTTCCTCTGCAACCAGCCAGTGTGAATATATCTATTGTATTCTGTTAGTTTCTTCTTGGAAAGTTTCCCATTTTTTTTATAATAATAAATTCTTCTTAGCAGTCTCACTTTTACAAAGAAAAACCGTGTATTACATTGAGATCAATAAAAATAAATTATTTCGTTGCGGTCGTCGCCATATTTGTTTACATTTTTAAGGTCCAACTTGTGATGCCATGCGTATTAATTTATTAGGAGAGTTAATTTCTACTCCATTTCCATTTTTATATTTAGAGAATACCCATTAATGATAGTCGTAATTCATTTTCAAATGTTGATACCATGTCTTTAATCATTTGATGATACTCCGCTGGATCGTACGAAATATTATTTTAATTTTAAATGATGATGTTTACAGGTCTAACTGGTTTATATTGTTTGCAAATTAAATAGGTTCAAAAAGTAAATATAAACGCTTAGTTTAAATATTTTAAATTCTTAATCAATGAGTGTTCTGTAAACTACTTGATCGAGTGCATTAAATTAACAGAAATACCATATACAGGGTGTTCGTTAAATGATGCCCCAAACTTCGGATTCACATCAAAAACAGAAAATAGTTCTTTTGAAGTCAAGAAGCCTTACAGTGAATTTCCTAAAACGTACCTGCTATTCCAACTTTTCCTATTAACCAGTACACATCCAACCAACAAACAGAACCACCTCTGTTCTTTGCAGCTTGAAATTCAGCCAGGTAAGGGTACATCACCGTCACAGCACCACTAACACTGGAAATAATAGCAAGAAAGATTATAGAACATTAGTATTGATAAATCATAGAGTTTACATACTTCTTGCTTGTGGACGTATTCTATAGACTCAAATGAAACTAACTTATCCTTTCTTGGTTTAAAAATCAGATCGATAGAAGACAAACTATCCAAAAGGTTGACACCTATCACGAATATTCGAATTTATCATTTTTCTATTCAATATAAGGAACGAAACATTGCCACAACTCCACATAGCATATAGAATTTATACAATGTAGTGACATAGGTTGCGGTGTCTGAAACAAAATATTCTAAAGAAATGTTTGAAGCATTTGATGGATCATAGGAAAAGAAAGTTCTTGGTCGATTTTCTTGATTTTACAGAAGAGCGTTTAGAAGTCCATAATGTGAACCTCTCGAGCAGAGGGTAAAATTAACTTTATTTATAAAGTTCAAAATATTAGGAAAAATTAGGATTTAGGTATATTTTTATAGTAAATTGTTCTGTGAAATAGAAATAAAACCACCGCCATGTTTCAGTAAAGATGAACAGAGTAACATCAACGTAGACTGATGAAATATAATGCAATCTATGACGTCAATTGAGAAGTTATTCACCTTTGAGCAAATAGCTATATTCTTTATGCTGGGAACGTCACCTTTCGACCTACTTAAAGTTCAGCGGAAAGTCAAGTCAGACATCACCACACACACACAATTACTGCATATACGAATCACTATATAAAGCCGATCAGCCAACTTCTGGGCCCCTTCAGTTCGATAGCAGTTCGACAACGAGACCTTCAGTCCGACAGCTAGAGCCAAAGCATCAACTCCAATCCAAGAAGGAAGATAGTTTTTTCTGAACATATTATTTTGCTGTGATAGAATCAAAGGCTGTAGAGTCTCATTGAACATCTAACTTCAACAAATTCCAGGTATGAATAGAGGATCTGCTTCATATTGTGATTTCTAGCGTCTGACATAGTTTAGTCTATCTAAGTGTCACCTCCCGAATAATATTTGCTCAAAGTTAAATAACTCCGGTAAAACCCGTTTATTCTGTCCATCGTTAAGAAACGTGGTGTTTAAAAATGTAATCATGTTATGTTCAATTAACTCGGTAACAGAACCCTTTTGTATCCAAGTAGTTCTCATGTTTAGCTGAGCTTCGTTGCATTAAAATCCCAAATTAAGCCTCTACCATCAGACATTTAAAATTAACGCCCATAATGAACTCCCAGAGTTTACCACGTATTTCTCATCGATATTTGACATTAAATAACCTTCGATGAACGTCTAATTTTAAAACCTCTCGTAACTATGGTTTTCGCTCTCCCATCTATAGAACGTTTCCCAAAACACCAATGTGAACAGAGTAGAATTCTTGAGACGTTCACAATAATCAGCATTGCGTATGCCTGCACATCCAATACAGATTAGCTTGTAATAGACGACTATGCATATTCTTTTTATGTACGATAGTTTGTGTTCTTTTTATGTACGATATACCAAAAATGGCGCAGTTTGGAACATCGACCTACACTTCCACTACGATTGCTGTACAAATTTCTATGAAGCTTTCTTACATTCTGCTGTTTAATGGACACAGATCTTGTACAAAGGTAGACCTGAGACATTATAGAGGATATGCATATGGAAAGGCGAAAAGAGAAGAGAAGAGTGACGCAAGAATTCTACTCACAAAAGAAGTGATATTCATTTTGCGAGTGATTTTCTTTGTCTCACTATGGCGGAAGGGAGGATACTAAATCTCTTAATTTTATTACAAAGGAAACACTTCCGCCATAGTGACACAAAGAAAAATAACTCGCAAAATGAATATAACTTCTTTTGTGAGTAGAATTCTTGCGTCACTCTTCTGTTTACCCCGAAGAGGTTTTGATACTGCTTTTAGAAACAAAGATGCATGTTCATATCACTCGCTCCTATTTAGCTCCGGGTCTAATAATCCATCAATATGTATATTTTGACCTCTATCGAATGTGTGTAGTCTGGTCGGTCGATCCGATGCTTGGTTCGGAAGGTTCCCTTGTAGGCACCGATTCACTTGTCTTTTACTACCAACATAGATTCAGATCCAAACATTTTGAATTAACATAGTTGACAATTAAAGTTCTTACTATTCTTAAACTCCGTCTATTTGACTGTGCAAGTATATTTCAAAATTTTGTATCTGAATATTTTATACAGAATTGTATTCTAGAGAATACATAATTTTTACTCATTGTATTCTTGTAGTAGGACTTGACTGGATTATTGAAACTGGACACTTAGGTTCAAGAATAGACAGTTTTACGAAACCGCATCAAAAACTGCATTGATTATTCACAACGAGTCATATTTTATTCTTAAAGCCTTGGGAAACACAGAAATTTGACCAAAATTTTCGTCTCGGACTACACACCATTAAATTTACACAATTCAACGTGTTTCAATGGGACTTGAAATTTTATTTTTCATTCTTATGCCACATGAGCCCAGATGGAGTTTCATCGTTTTCTCCCCTGACCCTTCACTTATCGGTATTAATTTACTTACAATTATATACCTTTCGGTTAGCTTTCGCTGTTACTTACCTAAATCCGGAAATAAATCGACACAAAAGGAACAATTCGTATGTCTGAGCAACGCTTGATGCTAGTCCAGAAACGACATTTACGAAAATAGACGCTAGAAGAATGGATTTTCGGCCCATGGAGTCTGCCAGCGACCCCCAGACGAACGCACCCATACACATACCTTCAAGTAAAACAGGGAATCAATATTTAATTAATACTCCTTCGTTCAATTTTATAATGGCTTATGCCAGACCCGTCGTATGAGGGTCGTTTCCCCTAAATTCTCGAATACGCACCCTAACTTATTTTTTTAACGGTTAAAAATCCATAGAAAAAAACAACAACTTACACCCCAAAGTTTGATTGTAGTGTAGACCCTCCAAACTGAAAATCCTTGCAGAATTTCTGAATTTTATTACGTAAATAATTTATAACGGACAATAATGAAATGCAAGACAAAAGTGGTGATATATTTACAGTTAAGTATCTGGAATTAAAGGGCACTTATATTTTACTGTAAACGTTACAAAAAAATCAATATCTAAAAATTAAATTACAAAATCCCTTCATTATGAAGTTACAGTTGGATTGAGTTGTGCAATAAGAAACCATACATCATTCTAGTGATATTATGTACTGTATCGGAAAGTAATTATTTTTTCAATGTTATATGTGCATTAAATAATGTGGTAATTTAATTCAAGATAGCTGATTAAGGTTTATGACACCTAGGTCATTCATTACAGCTGAGATAACCCCTGGCATAGAATTCAATTTCTACATTTTTAGTTAATTTTCGTTCGTGGAAAAGTAAGGCCTTGGTGTTTGTTGGTTCCGAATTCCGTAAACATGTCCGATTTTCATTTAAAAAAAATAGAACTTGGTTCAACAAGTGTCTTTAATGGACTGTACATTCTATACCTTTCCTAGGTTATTGAATAGAAGGGGGTAAATACCATGCAGACTAGTTCATGTGGGTAATAAAGAAGAAAAAAAGTATTTCAAAATGATTTTCAAAATGTATCATCTTTCCTCAGCATTTACGAATCAACAATATCACTAATAAGAAAAAAAATACTTCTTCAAAATGTAGAAAACAATTCATTACTAAAGAAAAGATTGTGATATAACACGTGTAATGATTATTAAATTAGTCTCTGATTCGTCAAATTTTGTGAATCACTGTGCTTCTAAATTGATTATTCTATAACTACTCGCTGTTCCTATTATGTATTCATTATTAAATTATTTTACATGTTTTTAATTAACTTATATATAGAGAGAATTAATTGCGGCTAAATGTAAATGCAATTCGATAATGAAATTACTTGACCATCAATATACGTATATATGAAATTGCATAATGCTTACATTTCGCATAAAATGTCGTCCACATTAGTTATGTAACGTGGCTAAAAACATGAATGGTTTCAACGAGATAATTGGACATTGTTTTGGCGAGACATTTGATTAAACCAACACTAACGTCATCATCCATTCAAGGGTAGTAAACATATCGAGTATCTGTTACAATTCGTGATAGTTTTATTTACGAAAAATAACACGTTTCATTTAAAAGCATTAATGAAAATTCATTTCCAAGCCAACAATTTTAGACTTTTACTATCTGTCGGGAACTACATAGGCTTGCTTTGACGATCTTAAATGTTCGTTTTTTTAAAAAACAAAAATCAACTTTTCCAAATATTTTATTGATTACCACTTGTAGCCATGTATGTGCTTGTATTCCTAAATTTTTCATTTATTAATATTACAATAGTCAACGTACAGAGTGTCAATATCAGTACGACAAACACCCTACTATGATTGTTTGATTGTGATTTTATTATCTAGCCACACTTTCTTCATTTAATTTACAAGATCTTTGTATGTTTTGATTTTATATTACCGCACGTTGTTTCAATGTTGTATAAAAACGGAAGTTGTGTTTATATATTTTGTTCTAAGCACATCAAACTTTACCTGAATATTTGATTTGCATGCTGTAACAGTATAAAATGCAAAAACAATTTCTTAAAAATGTATTTTTATATGTTAAAGAAATTAGGCTTCGGTGTGTAAATAATGGTAAGTGACACTTTTATCGATTAATAGTACACAGCCTGTTCCATAGTTCAAATAGTTCATAAGGTGATCAACAGATGGCAGAGTTGTATCAATAAACCATTGCTTGAGTTGATATATTATATTACAATCATTTACTTAACTAGTTTCTGAATATTTCATATTAAAATGTGAGTTACCATTATTTACACCGGACGTTTTAATAACATGAAACTGTTATCAAATAAAGGAATACTGATGTTTACTATTATAACAACGTACGTACTGGTAAGATGACTTACCTCCCAGAGGCGCAACGTTCAGCCAACCTTTTTTGTCTGATGTAAGTTCGAAATCACATTGAGCGGAAGGTAAGAGGTAAGATACAACAGATATATCCATGGTTGCTCCTGCATTTAGAAGACCACATATGAGAAGAAGAAGATGGTGAAACTTTCCATGACCTGAAATATTTGAAGAATAACAAAATGACTGTATTTTAAACTAAAATCTTTTGAAAATAAGAAACAAATATTTTGTCAAAAAAAGCAGGTGTCAATTTGCTGTCAACCTCTTAGTTTCCTGGTTTGAATCGTAATTGATTATTCCAAGAATGAGTTTTGAGTTATCAAGAATTAAGCAACAGAGGTCGATCGTAATTGGGAGACATCTTTGAAAAGCTTTATTGCTTTACCAAAATGGAGTTTGTAATTATTCAAGTCGGCTATGATACTTACTCACAAGTGAACAATTTCGATTTTCATGACTTTGTATAAATAAACCAATTCATTATATTTCTGATTGCTAACATGTACAGCCGAATACAAGTTTGTTTTTGTTCGGGGCTGCCTAACATTTATAGTTGGAGTTATGCTTTTCCTAGGCATAAAAATTTGTGATTTTATATTTTAGTGCAATTTTTGAAAACGTTGTCACATACTTGATAAGTTTTTCAGATATATTTTATCTTACTACATCAAATTAAACAAAATTCAAATATTCACATTTTACAGTGAATATTATTGTGGTCGCTACCATGCAATGAACATGAGATATGTTTACAATTAACACTATGCGGAGTTGCGATTCCATGTTTTCTTACTCCATGACCGAAGATTGAAGAAAAGTCAGAATACCTCCAATGTTAACCAAAAAAAAATCTTTTTCTTTTGCATGGAATTCCAGCGATAAGTCAATAGCCCGACTCGGTTAAACCCGACTTTTCCTTAATTAGTGACCATGGGAACGTGGAGGTTAGGTTAGGTAAGGTTAGATGTGGTTATGTGTCTTTATAATATTTTTAAAGAAACAAACGAAAGTGTAAAGATACATAACCGTACCTAACCTTACCTAACACACTTTCGTTTGTTTGTTTAAACATACTGTAAAGATACATAACCGTACCTAACCTTACCTAACCTCCACGGTCACTAATTGAGACACTCGGTTAAACTCAACTTCTACCGCTGTTATGATTACCAATTCTGCTTAAGGTCATTTAAACCTCGGCAAATATGTCAGATTGTTTTCCTTATCTCGTATTTTTGTTAACTTAGTGAATATTGTTTTCCTTCAACTTCAATTGAGCCATTGAAATCATTGTTCATTGAGAAATTTCAAGACATATTTAAAGGTCGTGCACATTGCATGTTTGTAGATGAAAACGTGACCAATAATAATATTTTAAAAATTTCCATTAATCGATACGAAATCTTAAGTTTAAATGGATTTATACGTTTTAATGCATCTTGACCAATGCTTGTTCAAGTCGCATAATAGTCATTGTAGAAAAACATTAATCTGTTCCTTCCAGGAGCAAAAAAAAAAAAAAAAAAGTTCTTATTTCATCGAAATTGCTATATAAAAATGGCAAGGCAGTAACAGCGCGTGATAATCGCTTGTTTTCGCAAAACATTGAATACTGGAGCTAGTCACAGAAATCATTAAACTTCCTACAAATATTATCAAGTGGCAGGCACAGAACATTTTGATATTATTTCCCTTTCAAAAGCTGTAAAAAAAATCCGTAAAAAAAATTGTTATCAAGTATTGTCATATTCGACACTACTTTTTTTTCTAGCTTTGTATATTTTTTTCCTTTCTCGTAAATGATGTCATATGTATCGTGTGAAAAAAAAATTGTAAGGAGTTATAGGTTCACTGACGTAACTTTCTGTGTGCTATTACATTTGCTTTGACACACACACACAGCTCAAAATACGTTGAGAACTTTGAAGTGCGTTTCAGCACTCACGTGCAGTGCCACGCGTTGGGTTAAAGAAGTTTTTCTGAAACTGTGGGGCGCGCCCCTACAGGGGTGGGAGAGTATCCCGAAGGAAGCGTGACAAAATTAGATTATTATTATTATTATTACTATTTAACTAAAATATACATAAAAAGTTAATAACCTGCACAATGTAGACATTACGTAAAATAATAAACAATGTATATATAATGTGCCAAGTAAAATAATTGTTTAACATATGGACTTATTATTTTGATTTGTAGATGGTACATCTTGCACAACAAAGGATTATTATAGAACAAAGGGCATCTGTATGAAATCCTAGGCGATGTTTTTATTTATCTTACAAAGAACAACATCTTGCCTGATAGGGACAAAGTTAGGATTTAACACCAGAACATATGAAATTGAGAAGTACAAAATATATATACTTCGTTACCAAATTGGTTCCATCTGGTCTGTCCTCTACACGAAATGCTCCCTTAACCACTGTTGCTTTGATAGGACAATTTTCTTAAGGACTCAAGACGTTAAGATAAGTTTGACTTCATTAGTTAGTATTTCAGGAAATACGAACTATTCAGACGTCAAGTAGCAAAACAATAATAAACAGTTTAAAATATATAAACAATATTATTGCTCCTCTGTTTTTGCTTAGTTACAACAGGAGCTAGAAACTGAGTTATTACTGTGCCTGTCGGCTGACTTTTCAGTAAGCTAAATTATTTGAAGACAAACATTTTGATGCCGAAGTATTTAGATCAGTTAAACACATATAATTATGTCGAATTCAGAAGCCAAGGGATACAAGTGGCATTGACGAATAAAAAAAAGTTCAAGGTAATCTTTTCTATATAACCCGAAATATATGTGACACAAAATTGTCATATTTTGTACAAAGAAACCTTGGACCTTAATATGTCCATGTACAAAATATGACAATTTTGTGTCACATATATTTCGGGTTATATATAAAAGATTACTTCGAACTTTTTGTAATTCGTCAATGTAGACGTCATATTCTACTATGAGGTCTATGGCAGAGCTACCTAGCGGATGGATTCAAAATCGCGTGCTCTGAACAAAACTCCATTAGTTTTAGCGCAACTAGAAATGGGGAAGGGTGATAAGTCTATCTATTATGAGGTCTATGCTTGTATCCTTTGGCTTCTGGACCCCTCACGTAGAATCAACGTTGCTGGGAAGGAAAATAAAATGTTAATAATTTACATTTCTAAATATCCGTTGATACATTTCTAATGTTGTGATCCATTTTGATGTTAAGCTAATGCTTATTACTATACTTAACCATTCTCATTTTGAACAAATTATTTTTTGTAGATTGGGATGATGTCACTTACCAAATGTACCTGTTTAACAAAAACGTTCGTCGCAAAAAAAAAAATCTGAGTGAAGGTCAAATGAATTATCATGAAACGAAAATAAAATTATATATAAATGGAACAATAATTGGAAAGTCGAAATGATAGAGTGAGAGGAATAGATAACACTGTATGTTCGCCTTCGTTTACAAACAAGATCATAAAAAAATTCTTGCAAAATACGATTACATGTTTTATGTTGTTACTTAACTACAAACATCTGCATCACACATTGCACATACACATATTTAAATATTACTGCCAGCTGTTATTTGTTTGTTTTTCCAAGGGACAAGATAACACTCATACCTATATAAAATATGAATTATTTTCTGATTGTACCCAAAATAATATAGTAAGTCGGATTAGGTTCAATATATCGATCAAAGTGTGATATTGTAATAGGCACAGAGCTTGGCCATTCTTCGAGCGATTTAATTTTAATGCATTGTCCAGTTATTACATCTAATATTGTCCTTGACTCAACAAGAGGCACTGCTCTTATCGACGTCGGCAGAAGATCATAAAATTGTTTTACCGAATTCAACTGTCATTGTGAATCTTGATGGTTTCAGAGTTATTCATATGGAGAATAATTTGAAGTTTGTGTTTCCAATTCAGGATAGAAAGAAGTCTGCGTTCCACATACAACACTTACTCACACAAACGCTAGCATATGATACAGTGCAAGGACATTTTTGAACACACGTTTTTAGATCCATTGATAGCAAAGCTATTACAAAAGGAACCTTCTATTCCCGCTCATGGGGTCCGTCTGTCCGTGTCCAGAAATTAAATATCAAGAACTACAAGGTGGAGAGAGATGCGTGAGGTGTTGTTTAAAGATACTTGTTAGACTAGCTCAGAGTTGCCGGAACCGTCTTGATTGGTGCAGTGGTTCAGTGTTGTTAGCCCATTTTCTAAAATATCAACTGTTAAAATTGCTTCCATTCAGTTATACCTAGCTGCACCAAACTTGGGAAAAACATTATTCGACACTATACTAAACACTTAGACAGCTTACGTTACCAAACAACCCACTTATCAGTCTTGCCAGCCTATTTTCTATAATATTATTTTTTTTAAATTGCTTCCATTATTTTATTCATAGAAGCACCAAACTTGACATAACCATTGCTTGACATAGGTACATACTGTGGATGTTCCCGTTACCCCGGAACCCCTCTGTCAGTGTTTCCAACCCATGCCAAAAATATATATCATGAGTCACAAGGTATAGAGACATGCATACGGTGTCGTTCGAAAGGTCTTAGCTAGACTAGCTCATAGCCGTCGAAAGTCTTGATTGTTGCAATAGTTCAGTGTTGCCAGCTCATTTCTTACAAAATAATCCATTATTCAAATCATTTCCATTCAGTTATACCTACACCTGCGCCAAACTTGGCATAAACATTATTGGACACAAGTACTGTGGATTTTTCCGTGCCTAAGCATTGCAGTTGTCAGTGTTGCCAGCCTATGTTATAAAAATTAATGCTTGCATGGCTAAAATGCTATCAAGGGACCGGAGTCTTTGTGATCGTTAGTAGAACCGCAGTTCTAATTGTTATCATTTAGTATACCTATTGACCTCTTGATAGATTAAAATCAATTGTACGGACATTTTGATCTTATAAATCAAATTCAAGTAATATTCAGGTAATATCATTTTGCAAATTGCAGAAATGAAAATGCAAGCTGATAGAATGATACCGTCTACGAAGGTTAGCGGAAGCATAGTAATCTTTACATTACATACGCTACATTTATTATCCAAAACTTCGTTATCCTGATGATTTCGCCATTCGTAGCTGTTCTTTCAATCCGTGTTGGAATGTTTAAAACAAAATGTTTTAAACATGTTTTAAACAGAGGCGATTGTTTTAAACTTTTTTTAAAAACATTTTGAACATTTGTTTTAAACGATGTTTTTAAGCCGCGTTTAAAACATGTAAGTTTTATCTTTCTTCTTTGAAAGTATCATATTATTTTTAAGAGTACGAAAGGGTGCTTTTACCAGTAAAACGTATGCAATTTGTCCCGAGTGAAAGCTAGTATTCCAAAATAATCAGTATTCAGCCGCCTCAAGCCCACAGATCGAGACATAAAACGCTTTGTTTCAATTTATTCTTTATCGATTGGCTGCTAGAAACGGGTATTATTAATTCGCTATCAATAACATGAAACAAGATATTCATAGTTCAATTCTTTCTCTTTTATTTATTGTGAGAAACTGCCAGGAAAACAAAAACTCCATGGCCATGTATTTGCTTCTATGATTACATTGCTCTATCTCTTTTCTTATGTTTATGAGGAAAGGGACAGTAGTGAACTGTGTAGATTGATAATGATTTATTATTCGGTGCTTGGAGTTTATGCCGGGTGGTGGAACTTATTAGGCACTCTTAGTGTTGTAAATAAAAAAAAAAGTTATTTTCTTCTGACACGGTTTTTTAAAAACACGAGAGCCTTCGTTTTTTCTAAATTTCGTTATTTTTTCAAGGCAGCAATTTGTAATACTACTAACGTCTCTTTAAGCAAAAATTACTTTCATGTACGTAATTAAGAAGTAATATAACACAATTAAATCCTAGATTTTTTTTGGTGAGATATTCCGGGTTGCTCAGTTCTCCGTGTTGTCAACTTTTAGAAACTGATTAAAAAAACTCCCATATCGTATCTTCCCCAAACTTAGCTTAAACATCATTCAATTCAATAGAAAAAAAATTTGGGTGTCCCTGATCTCAAACATCCCAGTCGTCAGTGCTGCCAACCTATTTTAAAATTCAACATATAGAAATGCCTTTATTAATACAAATCTACACGTGTGCACTGATTTACACTAAATCTGACATACATGTTCGTTAGGTACTGGGACAGGTCATACAGGCACTCCAGGCACCGTAGTTTATCAGAGTTGCTAAACGATTAAAACATCTAGATTTAATATTTGTTACCGTTGAACGTACCCGCATTGATTTACACCAAATTTGACATGTGCATTAGGTACTGGGACAGTTCATGTAGGTACTTCCAGCGACGCAGTTCTCAGTGTTACCAACTAATTTCAGAAAATAAAATGTTTAATTGCTTCCATGTCGATGAACTATTAGGACCAGACTTGTATTTACGTACTGGGACACGTCACAGAGGTACTTCAGGTCCTACAGTTGACAGTGTTGCCAAGCAATTTTAAAAATTAAATATGTACTACTTCTATTCAATTCGACGTATCCGCACCAAGCTTTGAGTATACATATTCGACACAATCGGAACATACTGTAGTTGTTCCCTATACCCATAGCACCTAAGTGTCAGCATTGCCAACCTATTTTAAAGTTCAATTTTTCAAATGGCCTCCATCCATACTTCCTAGAATTTCAAAGACGCGCGTGGGGAGCCGCGGGAGGTTATGATATGCTTTGAAATAATACTTCTCAGAGCCCTTGCAACAGACGCATTAGAAGAAATTTGTATATAGTTGGTTGTTTATAAGAGTATTCATGATGCATTTATACATCTCTTTTGAAATATGCATATAACATATAATATTTTTGTTACACTGTCACTATCTGTATATAGTTTTATAGTATATGGAGCGAGGCTTGGGGCCCGGAGCATGATAGAGCAATGCCACCGAGCTTTTATAGTGAAACAATGTACTAATAAACGCAAACATATATCTCTGCTTTTGAATAGAAGCAGGTTATTTCCCGGGATTCTGAGCTAAAAATAATTGATTTCTGGAGACGGTAATTATGATCTTCCTCTAACAATACTGTAATTAGAAATTCACTTATTGTATATACGGGATGAGAGCATATTTTGATAAAAATTAATTGTTTTTCAGTTCCCTTATGTTTGTCAGGGTGAAGATGTAGGAACTGTAGAAATGTGCCAACGAATGCGTAAATAATCCCCTTGATTTGCCTCGTAAGGCTGCAAGAAAAGAAAGCAATAGTAAATTGGGATGAATGTGTGGAAGCTTAAATCCGATCCTGCTGATTACATTGATTATCTGCAGCGTAAAGCATTAAATGCTTATTTTGTAAAAAAAAGAAAAAAAAAAGAAAAAGAACTGCAAAAACTTCACAGAAAATAAAACTTTTTATTTACAACACCATGTACTCCGATTCTTTCCTGTTCGTTTATAGACTTATTATTGGGTTGCACAGGAAGGAAAAAGGAATTAATCTGGACACGCTTTATTAAAGTTAATCCTTCCGAAAATAGCCGTAAAAGCCAAATGCAGATTGTGTAAAAAGGAAATGGCAGGTCTTGTTGCTCCAACGAGAGAACATTCCAAAAAGTGTAATTCAAATCCCGGCCAGGGCACTGGAGAGTTTTCCTTCATTGTTCCCATGGCTGGCGCTCTGAAATATACTCAGCCTCCTATCAAATTGAGTACCACAGTGTCCTTGGTATTCCTGGCACTTTGGGGGGTAAAGGCAGCCGAGCGTGAGACTAACCACCCCACCTCACTTCGTACCGTTGGTCAAGAACATGTGGATCGCTACTTCCACATCTCCCATGCGCCGTTCACAGCGCGTGCGCATTGCAAGGGTATACCTTTACCTTTGATATAATAAATAGCTTTGTCATTGAATTTTAATAAATAGCAAATTTCATCAAATTGAGTAAAATAGAACCTACAATTTCTAGTAAATGCTTATGAATAGACCGGAAGTGCGATTGAAACGTTATAGAAACTACTGCAGATGCAGTACCTATCATAACCCCTACCGTTTTTTATTTTTAAGAAAACCGTTTTAAACGTTTTAAACACTGTTGTTTTTTGCAGTCTATAAAAACGTGTTTAAAACAGAAACATATTTAACACGTTTTAAACATTTTTTAAAGAAAAAAAAAACATTGATTTCCAACCCTGCTTTCAATATAGCCCTTAAAAACTTCTTAAAGATATGTTGTTTTCAATTTGCCCTGACAAACTACAGTTCATTCATTTTATCATTGAACTTAATATATAACGAGAAGAGTGACGAATTTTACTCTGTTCATGAAGATATATTGAAGACATTTTGAGGTTCTATCCTCGATTTGGACGCCTTTTGACTCCTTACCCGAAGGATGCTAAAACTACTTATGGATAAACCTTATTTTACGAGGAAAATAATGGACAAAAAAAGTGTTGAAGTTGTGATTTGAAGTAAGAAAAAAAGTACTGTAGAAGTGAATAAAAGTAACCGCGTTTGACGTGTGCAATACGTTCTTTAAAAAGATAAAAGAATTGTGCCTCTTTTTGTACAATGTAACAGTTTGTTATAACGCGCCATAAATAAAAAAGTCCCGTTTGTTTCTGGTAGCGTGTATATTATCTAGTTAAGGTTACCGGATTTTTCATAAACGACCTTCACCTCACCTGTTTCCCCAGTTTCCTCTTGCACCCTCCCCCTTTCTCGATGTTTGCTATAAAATTCAGCACAGATATGTTCCCAGATAGGATAAATATCCGAGGGACATCCTAAACTGCCGAATCGTATTCCTGCCGACATATTTTGGAAATCCGTAACGTGTCCCTTAGACATCCTGCTGGGATATCTCAAAATCATCCTAATGGGACGTCCGTCGGATGTCTCACAGAAATCCCATGCGGTTATGAACAAGAATATATTCCTTTTGATCCTTTTACTGATTCAATGGATGTAAATCCGGATTTTAGAATGCCCTATAAATGTCCCATTGATATCCCATATGTATCCCAAACATGTCCTGCAGGTATCTCATTGGAATCTCGTTTTCGGGATCAAAGAGGACATTAGAATGTCCTTTGGACGTCCTGATGTCCCGAGCAGGAGGTCCCTCAGATGTCCATGGGACATACTTGTGCTATCTGGGTTTATAGTGTAAACTTAGTGTAATCCAGATAGTGAATAACATATGATGAAATGCAAGAATGCTTTAAATGTAAAAAAGTTTACCATTTGAAAAGGACCTGCCGCTTTGAAAGTCGACAGATTCAAAATGGTTTGATAAAACATTCACTCAACTCAATATCTGAAATCATTTTCTCTCTATCTGCTTGGGGTGTGGAGCCAAACTGCATTATATACTATCTCTATGGCTTACGGAACTCCCAAGTTAATCGCCGCAGTCAGAAATTTTCGCCATTGGACAGATGGACAAAGTTAAATAAACAGGATCCCAAAGAAAATTTGGCTAACAATTAGGAAACACTTATTTGTCTTCGAAAAATGTCCTAAGCAAGTAACTCAGTAGCTGAAAATGACGTAGACTATTTATCAATGTTTTTAAACAGTTTTAAATTTGCACCGACTGCAAGAAATGTTGTTAGATGTTTAGTAAAATCATTTGTTTAACCATTTCGTTTATTAGTTTCTTTTTAGTTTTAAGGGCATTTCTCGAGAGGCTTTTGTTTTATCCGTTTCTTATTTGTTTCAAGTTTTAACTGATTTTTTTTTAAATTTTAAATCCAGAACTTCTCGCGTTTAATTATTATGTAATTAACTCCTTCGTGATATGCAACCCTACCGACATAGCTTTCATCTTGGTTGGATATGGTGATGAAAGTCGGGGAAGTTCCTACAGAATGTGATTATAAAGCAGCACAAATGTCACACACAAACACGAATTTATGCCGAGCGAGGGGAAGCGAGCGAAGGCAGGTTACTTAAAATCAGGTTAGATTCTCCAATTTTTCATCAGTCAGATTATTCTTGCTCCATATTTAGTGTTTTCTTCGTTAATTGCTCGTTCTACATATATGTACTGCATTTAGAAACTCGATACACTATTTATTCCTTCCCGGGAATATTTGAAAGCTGATTGCCAGAATGGACACTGTTATCCTGTTAGCTTTTGAGTATGTCAGACTTCCAAGCGAGCAAGCGATATTGCTGAATATACAGTTGAGAATAATGTATAAGCCCACGATATTACGTATAGTCGCAAATTTCACGGTTCGCAAAACGCACGGACTCCAACATGGCGACCATGGGAATGAACATATGTGTCGTAAAGAATCCGTGTATTACGCACTGCTATCTATTGATATTCCACGTAACTAGATGTTACCACACTGCTGTAGTTAGACTGTGCAAAAGCAAACGTTTTCGATTGGCATATTGGTGTATGGATAGAGTGGTGAACTGCTGGTCAGGAGACCCGTGTTCGATTCTCGGAAAGGCGATATTTAAACTTTTAAAAAGAAATTAACTTTACTTTTTCTTCTTTGTACTTATAAAAAAATTGTATTTTACATTTTGTAAGTTAGATTAAGTTAGTTTAAGACAGGTTAGATATCAAAGATTATGTTAAACAACGTTTTTTCAACCTTATCTCTACTCAGACAGTACTCTGTTTAACAGATGGCAGCACCTACTTCTGAGATTTTTTTTTTTTTACTGTGGACAAGCTTTCGTTGTACAAAATGCAAGAAGTTTTATTGAAATTGGTCAAAGATTCAAGAGTTATGTCCGAACAAACGTAAAAATAAATCTAAGAAAACGTATGTACGCATCCAATTGAGAAAATTTTTTTCGAAGTCTGTTTTTTTTAAAGTGAAAATACAAACAATTTAATCAGTGAAATATTATTTGAAGTGTCCACGGAAGCAGTGGCGGCTCATGACACAAATAATAGGCGAAGTTCTATCTACACATTTGTACTTGTTCATTAACATTTATCTTGGGATTTCTTAACTTAGGCGGGATACTGATAATGACACTATCGAATCTTAAATGATGTTGACTGACTTAATGCATATTTAGCTAATGCATATCAAAATAATAAGTGAAGTTGAACTTCTCCAACTTCACCTGATGAGCCGCCACTGTACAGATGTCGATTTACCACAACTTTGTAAGCCGATAAGCATCCCTAGCAGCACACTACTGGGCCAACCTTCATCGATATCGGCAGTTACTGGCCCACCATTGAGCCGATATTGGCCCGCTATTTTGTGCTACTAGGGAATGTAGTGCTTGATTTTGTGAGTAGAATAGCCTTACTTATTTTATCAGTCAAATTTCATATACATTCTATATTATATAATATGCATTCACTTTGTCGTTTTTGCTGGGTTTTTAAAAATAATATTCATCCGAAGTTTCTGAACAGATCACCAAATTTCGCACCATTGTACTGGTTGTGCTTAAGGAGTTTTATAAGAACAGGCTGACAAGGCTATACACTTAACTTTATTTAAAAAACAAACTTGTAAAAGGAAACAATATAACAAGGAATTGAATTGAAGCACAAAAATATTTTAGATAAATAAATGCGTAAAAAATAAATAATAAAAAATATAAAATAAATAAACTAATTTAAATAAATAAGCCAAAAATAAATAAATAAGTAATGAAACGGAACTTATAAAATAGGTTTATAAAGTTTAAAAGAAGCGAAAAGTTGTGGATTCCACGCAGCCCTCAGCCATGTATCTGAAGACCTTAACCATATTGAAGTATTAAACCAGTTATCGTTTCCATAGTTACAAGTTTATAGAACATATATTATTATGGAACTCTCAATTATTAAATACTATTTCAGTATTATAGAAATGGTTGATCCAGTTCGAGCGGAACTTGACTTTAACGATGTAGGGAAATGCTCTTAAAACTTTTTAAGCGTTTGTTGTTTTCATAGTGACGAGACTCAAATATTAAACACATATTCGACCATGACGAAGGAACAATTGAACCTAACCCAAACAAAGCTGACAAACTAATGCGAGGAAATACTCTTAGAGCTTCAACCACACTGGAGCATTACCGTATCTATGGAAACTAAACTCAATCAAGTTTCAAAAATACTGTATTAAATGTCAATCACTTCCTGAGCTCAGACTTCTCTAAAGATGAATGCTGTCTAATCTCTGGATTATCACTCTTTGCTCTTTTACTTCCTAAAAATATTTTTATTATAAGTAACTCACCGGTAAGTTCCACTGCTTTGTCAAAATCGGCCACTTTATCATCTTCCGGTGATTCTGCAAGAAAAACAGACAATTCATTAATATCTTATTCCCATGGACGTGCGGAAGAATTAATATTTCTGAAACTATTGGTTAGTAAGCAAAGAGAGGGATTGTGTTGATAGATTCTAAAAAAATAAATCATATTATTAACGGATTTAGTAGCATATGAGTAGCCTAGTTTCAAAAAAGCTATAGGGTAGCCTGACTATTTGGATCAATGGGCTATATCGATCGCGGGGGACTGATCAATCCGATCATGATTTGAGATATTTTATTTTCAGATTTCACTCTATCGACTGAAGTACCATTGGGGAAAAATTCTCTACACCCATGATCCCATCGCCCTGTTTTATTTTTCGTGATCGATATAGCCTCTTCTGATAGGAAAAAAACGGGCTATGCTATCCTAGAATTAACAAAATATTGAGAGATATGTATTTGTGGATTTTTCATATCTTATACTTCAGTACTAACATATGGGCAGGGTGAGAACACCATTATTTACTCCTTTAAATCTTAAAAGAGAATAAGTGATTGTTGTTAATTAAAAATTCACTTTGTATAATCGGTACGGGATTGGCTGGCGGGGTCCAATCAGGAACCAGATGGTTGTCTCACTAGAAATTGTGTTGTTTATGTGATTTAGTGTGTCTAATGAAAGTGAAACCAAGTTGTTAGTTGGTTGGCGAAACCGTTACACGTTTGTACTTTTTAAATAAAATGTATTTGCATTGCTCAGCTATTATTTTATATTGAAAAGAGAAGTTTATTTACATATATAAACCGTAAAAAGTCTTTTTGTTTCCCCTCATTTCTTGAAAAAGAGCTGAACTAGAAAAAAAAAACAGTTTTGTTCCTGAACTATTGAATTTCGATTTTTTAAAGGCTGTACTTTATTTATTATATATTCTAAGTGATTACTCTTGTATAGTACTATAACTACAGTGAACGGAATTTCTGAGAATCTTCTGCAGGTAAAAATGTCTTAATAAACGTAGATTGTAAAAACCGCGTTATCATAGTTCAGTTGGTAGAGCGTTGCCTTAGTAATTTGAAGGACCTGGGAATGATCCTAGTGACGCCCATTCTGACTGAGGTTTATCTAGAGATTTTCCACAGTCATCCAGGCAATTGTCGGGATTATGCCTACTAACTAGATCCTGGCCGACTACCTTCCAATATCTTCTTCCTTGTGCTATTCCGGTCTGAGGTGTTGCCAACAACAGAGCGGAGAAACGCACCACAGCAGTAGCCAATAGTCTCCAGAACGCGCTAAGTGAAACTTTGAAAGCCGCTTAAAAAAAGGCGCTAAACAAATCAAGGGCTCAAAAATGCTTATTTCAGCGTTATAGGTTGCCGAAAGCGTGAGAAAATGAACTGTAAATTTTCATATTTCTATACCACTGACAGTAGAACTTGTGCAGCATGGTATCTTCAAATATTTCAAACCTGCTGTATTAAAAAATACAAGTTTCAAAACTGAACAATGGCTGCGAGAGGGATTCTTCTAACGAAATAGGAGACTCTCACAAATTTTCTGAAGCAAAGATGGTCATCGTAAGCTATTATGGAAATTCGTTTTGGCGCTAGGCGCTAACAGGAAAAAAGAAGCGTTGAAAGATTATTAAAAGCTCTGGTTCTAGTGACAAATGCGCTAAATTGGCATCACTGGTCTGAGACCGAGATTCCAAAAGTCCATAAATAAGTTCAAATATATTTTTTAAATATTCAATTTCCGCGATAATAAGCAATATAATTGTGATGAAACGTAAAACAGTATAAAGTCAAAATTTTGTTTAATGGGTTGGAACATTTCCTAAATAATTTTACTGCTATTAAGTTCATAATTTTCTTTGAAATATATTAAAATAACATTTTGAAGTTCAGTGCATATTGTGTTGCACAACAAGCAGTTTCGCCAAGAGCTAAAATGAAACTTTGATATAAAAATTATCAGAAAAGGTGGGGAGGGGGAAATCAAGAAAAAGTTTATATTATGACTCATATTATTCTAGCGCTAAAAGTAACACCTTACACGCAACATTTAAAGAATTAATAATAGGATATGTCAAACGTGACGCCATTGACTCAACCAAGGATATTAAAATTAGGTGATAGGCCAAAAATTGAAGAACCTGAATCTGAGCATAACAACGTTAGATTGGCATTTTGGTGTTCACAGACAGAATTTACAAGACTGGGAAAGACTTATAATAAAAGTGGTCTGCTTGTAAAATCAAAGTTTTCCTCTATTTTTGTGTTGTTTAACTATTAGTATATATTTAGAGAAATTATGATATCAATATGTAAAGTTACGAACAAAAAACACTCTCTTAAATTCTGGCAGTGCACACGAAGATGGGAGCCTGAAGTTTGTACATTCGGACTCACGATTTTCAGTTTTGGCATATCATCTGATTTTATTGTCCAATATATATTTTGAAATTTGAAATATATTTATTTGTTGTATTGAATATATTATTAAAAAATCGGTATTAAAAATTAGAGGTATGATTGGGACAAATATATTGATATTGAATAATGAAACAAATGCTAAATTTTAACTTTCTCTCATCTTCGATTCAGTTAGAATTTTGATCTGAAACTTCTAAACTTCAAAGCCAGAAAAATATACCCAATACGTTGTTAAGCCATGCAACAGGACCTTTGCTTAGACATTTTATTTTTGTTATTACTTATCTTGTTTTTTCTTGTTCCTTTCCTTAATCTTTAGTTTCTTCTTTTATTTGGTTAAAAAATTAAGATTAATACGCTAAAGAACAGAAAAGTTTAAATTTAATTTGAAGACTAAGGTTAAATGTTTGATTAAAAAATAAGTGTGATAAAATGCAACCATTGTATACAGGATAAGAGATTTCTCAATGAAATCGACGGTAAATTATGAATTTGCATATTTTGTCATGTCTTCGTCATTAATGATACATAATTGAATATTATTTGAAGACAATAATATTCTTTAATGCTCAGGCCTTACTTATATGCGATATTTACGGTAAATAAGCACAAGAAAATTTAATACAGTTTGATTGTTACTACAACTTGTACAGTGTAGTTTCAGCTGAGTTCAAGCTATTAAGTTAGCTTTATTGAGTTATTAAAGTACAAATGTCAAACGTTGTACAGGGTGTGCAAAAACTAATTAGCTCAACTATAATAGAAGATAATATATATATTTTAGATAATAACTGCACTACACTCTATATTCAGTTATAAAAGTTGTTTTAAATATTTAGAAATTCCTACATCACCAATAGTTAATTTTTGTATTTTTGTTCTAGAAAATAAACCATGGTTTATGAAAGCAAATCTATACAAATTTAATAGAGCAGAAACACCTTAATGCGATTGAACACGTAATCAATATATTGCTGATGCAAATCATATTATCTTTCAATGTTTAACATATAAAGAAGAAAGAAATCAATTAATTAACATGTTACTGAAAATTTTCAAAATTTATCTGTTACCAATTAACTTGATAATATGAATTAATACTAGGGAGGTTAAATTGGCAATAGAAAAAAATACTTAATTGTTCCTCGCTTAAGATCTCGTTCATGAGAATCTACATCTTTGGTTGAATTTATCAGTGAAGCTAATTTAAATCAATTTGTATAGTGGTCTACAAGAGGAAATTATTTCCTTGATCTTGTATTTTCATGTGAATCAATACTACTTTCACCGCGAAAAAGCTGAGGGTTTTAAGTCGGATCATGACGCCGTAACATTTAATTTTCCATTGAATGTACCATAAGGTGTACAGTTGTTTCTCGCCTGTACTACAGTTGCTATATGCATTGAATTATTAGGTGTCACTTCACTTCAATTCTACATTTGGTGCATTTGTATTTGTGTTTGTTGATTGAATTAATCATATGTTTGAATACTTGTGTATTAATCGATACGTTAACGATGAAATTGGACATCATCCCGTTATGCTCTCATAAATAAATAAACGAAGTGTGTAACAGCTACTAGAATTATAGACCGAGCAACTGTTACTCAGTGGTGGAGCGTTAACTTAAAGTTAGCTTTCAGAAGGTCCTGGGATCTATCTCAGCGGAGTACTATCCTGAATGAAGCTCTACCAGGGTTTCTCCTTAGTGACACCACGCTAATGTCGAGATAGCACTTCAATTTAGGCCCTGGTCGGTTTCTTTCCTCATTCTTTCCCCTCCGGCCTGAGTCTTAGAAGCCTAAAGGTCATAAATTCTAATTCAACTAGAACTAAAGAAGATAGCCAATAGTGGATCACCCAGGTTTCGTGCTTTCCTATCTTCTTGTTTCACCTTCTTCATTCTCTTATACATACTCCGATCCACGGTAATGAACGATAGAAACCGTAGCATTAACACCCGTGACAGATGCTTTAGTTGCATGCATGCATGCGGAGATTGTTAGTTGAATTGTCGGTAAGACATTTCTAATAGTGAACAAAGGTAACGATCGCAAGTCCTTAAACGAAGAAACTACACATTGTTGACTGACTGTAATGACTACTATTCGAAGGTAAAAGAGCGTTGTACGTAACGAGAAATGAACGTTTTCATTTAAGAAAAGCATAATCCGGAAAGTTAATGTGTCAGATCTGTATTGAAAACTTCCTGATATCGCATTTAGCAGCCAATGAAACAAAACAAACTACAGTATACAAAGCATCAGGAAATGATTTGACATTAGGAACACAACCATTAATTCCACTACTTAAGGTGTTACGGTTAAAGGTTATGACAAGTTACATGATTGTTGAAACTTGCTTTTTGAAGAAGAAGTACCAATTACCATTCAGATTGCAGTGTTTGTTGCGCTTTTGTGTATCCATTTTATGTTATGCTTTATATTTGTTGAGTCGCCACCGCCAGATTTCATACTACGCGACAATCAAGTTATAGCACCAACTTACATGACACTGAACTCAATCGTGGAAATATATTTAATAGGGGACGACGTTGAAGCGCTACAAATACTGATGCACTAACAAGGGAAGTATTTGGGTTCGAACAGGAAATGTTTTGATAAGACTTCGTATGACGAAGTGAGTGATGTGAAAAAGGACCTCTGCATTGTGAAAAATGAAATAGAAAAGCGTGACAAGGTAATTGCTGATCTAAATGATAAAATTGTAGAACTAGAACAGTACC